>OY986438.1:170853636-171141136 GCA_963920525.1 Dichetophora obliterata
ATCAAATAGCTTTGGAGTTATAGGTCGCACAACGCCGGAATTCAGTATTCGACCTCAATGTACACATGCAGTTTCATTGATTCAATTTTATGTTCATTGGTAAGAGGGGCGTGGCAACTCCTATTTAACGTAAATTTGCGATATCGAATATCAGCGTCAGAATTCAGTATTCGGCCCCAATTTATACATGCAGTTTCATTGATTACATTTTATGGGCGTACGACAAGGGGGAGTGAAACCTCCTATTTAACCCAAATTAAAGATATCAAATAGCTTTGGGGTTATAGGTAACTCAGCCTCGGAATTCAGTATTCGACCTCAATTTACACATGCAGTTTCATTGGTAAAATTTTATGGGCGTAAGGAAAAGGGCAGTGGCACCTCCCATACAACCCAAATTTGTGCTTTCGAATAGTTTTGGAGTTATATGTCGCACAGTTTTGGAATTCGGTATTCAACCTCCATGTACACATGCAGTTTAATTGATTACATTCTATGAGTGGTGATCAAGAGGGCATGGCACTTCCTATACAACCCAAATTTGTTATATCGAATAGCTTTGTGGATATAGGTCTCACAGTCTCGGAATTCTGTTTTGTACCTCAATTTAGACATGCTGTTTAACTGATAACATTTTATGGGCGTTTGACAAGAAAGAGTGGCAGCAACGTGCCGGGTTTCAGCTAGTAATTTTTATAATTCTAACGAATAAGGCTTTTGACAGCAAAAAAAAAAATTGTAAAAACAACCAAACAGATAATGGAAAAGTTTTTGAAATATGTTTAAATGATACGCTTAAAAATAAATTCAGCTATTAAAGGTTTTTTATTATATCGAATCTAATTGAAACTAATATAAAGGTTTGTTTTCAATATTAACACAGATTTAAGAAATCTGTGAAGGGCTTTTTAAGACAAGTTTTAAATAAATTATAGTCCTATGATCTAAGAAATAGTTTCGTACGAATTTAGAAAGTTTTATTTATAACAATATTTATAACACGCAATAGTATTAAGAGCATACATTTAGCATAAGTATTTTTTGTTTAAATTAAATCTGTTCAATTGGCAAATTTTTAAATTTTATTTTATACTATAATCTTTTGAAAAGAAAAAACGAAACTGTTTTGGAGTCTTTATTATAAGAGTATATTTAAATATGTATTAAAAAACTAAAAATATTTTATTAAAAATGAAACAATTTTCAAAGAAATTTTGTATTTTGAAATCTATTTCTTCGTATTGTATATTATAATTTATAGAAATTTTTAGGATGTAGGATTTAAGAAACTATGTATTAAGAGCAATAATGTATAAAAATTATTTATTTAATAGGGCAAAATATACACGTTGTTACATTTTCCTTCCTATCTCATTAACTTCGAAGAAGATACAATTCAGGCTCTTTTTTCATCGCTTCATTCTTGAATTGATAGTTACACAAGAAATATCTCAACCAAAACTAGCTATGCGTTAACAAAATTTTTATTATATTTTTTAAGTCGTAAAAGTTTAAGTATCCATTGTACTTTCAGGAACAATATTTTTAATTTTTTACACCTTCTGCCGTTTTTTTGATATAATTCTAACAAGGTCTTTTACACAGTAAAAAATATGAGCAAAAAATGTATACTATTTTGTATACATATAAATCCATACCAAAAATGTTTTAAAAGTTATACCATCAAATCTTATAAATTTTTCCAGACCATATTTCTCGTCAGACCAATCGTAACCACTATATTTTTAAATTTCCCGATTTCGGTGAATTTTTTCCTTTCGAACAAGAATATATTTTGATTTACACATGCTATCCATATAATATTTTTAAATTATATTGGTTTTATTATTTTAATAGTATTGAGTGGCATAAAATTTATAAATTATTTGGAATAAAAAAAGTTTATAACCCACAAATGTTATAAAAAAGATAAAATTTATCCTCACATTTTTTACTGTGTAATGATAATTTGGAATGCTTGGAATGGAAACTAACATTTTTTCAGAACAAAAAATATATGAAAAAATTTCCGCTTTAAATTTGCTGTATATGTTTTTGTTTGTATAATGGGTTTTAATCCAAAAAATTGATTTGTATATTGTATTTGTATATTGATTTGTATATTTGTATATTGAAGCAAAAATGACAATTATGTACAAAGTTGCAGTGGGGATATTTTCCAGTGATTCATTCAGGACTGCAGCTCACAGTTAATCTCCATGGAAGATTCATCCACTTCATCTAATTTCGATTTAACTATGCCATTTAAAAAGAAAAGTCATATTCAAGAATAATAAAATTGTATATAAAATATAAATATAAAATATAAAAATATGTAAAAAAAAATATATATTGCATGAAAAAAATCGCATATACTTACTTTAATATCATATTGGTACCAATAAATTTTTTTTAAGCAAATTACCATCCATGTAAAATCCTGGGACGGGGGAAAATTAGAAAGTTAAGCAAAAATAAAATAAAAATGGATGTAGCATGAAAAAAATCGCATGTTTTAACTCAAAATATCATATCCGGAAAAAACATTTTTTCTTATAAAAAAGGTTATATATAAAAAAGGTTTCCATGAAATCTAATTTTTCAAAAAATATCCAAAAACAGGTCATTTGGATATTTCAAAATTCTATAAGTGGCAAATTATTTTGTTCAATCAAATTACATCCGGTAAGCTCCAGGTGTCAAAAGGTGCAAATTGCATTTTCCGTGTATCCTCTTATAAAATCGAAAGTAGATTTAGTGCAAAATTTACGCTTAAAGTTGAATTGAAGGTGGAAGCGTTTGAAAAAGGATAAACAAGTATTTCTAAAATGTATTGCAAAGCACTGATGTTTTTAATACTCCAAAATGTATTTGTATGTATACCAGCTTCAATGGTAAAACCATGCTAAAAAGAAAATAAAAGTTAAGTAAAAAATTTTGTGTATTACACTGTAAAAAGTAACTGGCTTAAAATCATCAACAGCCTTAAGTAGTCGTCCATAAACTACGTTACCAATTTAGGGGGGGGGAGGGGTTTTGAAATGCACTACGATAAGTAACGGTAGGGGGGGGGGAGGTGTTTGGATATTGTAACGTTACCAAAAATTAAAAAAATCGACGAAAAACCTCTAATTAATAACACAATCATTTCAAAAATTTTTAACCTTACATGTTTAAAGGTTGTGAGCTTTAGATCAAGTGAGTTTTCAAGAAGGCAACAACAACAACAACAACTCTGTATAGAGTCAATCACTTAGCTGACTAGACAGTCTATTTCGGAAATCGCTACATTTTCCTCTTCAGTAGTCTTTGAGTGATTAAGGTGTGATCAACTCACTGTTTAAACTACATATGAAAGTGCAGATCCTCTAATTCATTCTTATGAATTGTATGGCTGCTAATCATATGACACTTCAAAGGTCAAAGTCATGTGTAATTGAACATTTGGTTGTGAAAAAAGCCACCTGTCAGTTAGAACACTAGCTTCTGGCGAAGCAAAAACTCGTTTCATTTCTATGGTGCATTTCGACAAACAATCAAACACCAATGAATATTGAAATAAATGAAGAAGCAACTAGAACAGATGGCAACCCTTGATAGAGTTGATGGCGGTGATCTAAAATGGCCTTTTCCCTTGACACACGCCTTTTCCCTTGACACAGGAAAATTTTGGTATTCCTTCACCATCTCAGCACACGTCTGAAAAATTTGGGTCTTTGCTTTTGCGACAGGCTTTGACGTGAAGGCCTGAATGTTCTTGATCAAAGTAGATACCGTATGACATGTACTGTCCTTCTCAGAAAGAAGAAATGGGTTCAAGGTCGTGTCCTACGTGCGGCTTGTATTTCGTTTTTAAAACTTCTATGAATTGTCATAAGTTTGTATTATATCGTTTACAATAAATCGGAATAAAACATACTATTTAAATAAATCAATTTTCAGAAAGCATTTACACAAAATCACAGAACTTGGTGCAGCTCGGGTGCAGCCTTTATGGGTACTCTGTCAAAGACCAGGTGAATTTCTTTGCGTTAGAAATGAGGATTCACCTGAATGGGTCGACATAGAATCCGATGAAAAATTCTATTTTGAAGAATCCTCAACAAAGCTACCAGCTTCTTCTATCCCAGTGATTCAGAGCATCGAATCTTGGATCGCAGATGGAATAGCTTTTACAAATGATATTAATTCATAATTCATAAAAATTCAAATATGTCAAAATAGCTCTTTTTTGATATTAAGTTATAAACAGAAATAGTTAAGTTATAAAAGAAAATAAGCCATATTTCATTAAAATCTATTGGCTTGTTTTGCCTTAATTCAAATTTAATGATGTTATTTCATTTTGATAAAAAACTGCTAAATAAATACACAGGGGAAAATTCCAGATCTAAAGCTATCCAAAAAATCAGCGGAGCTTCTAGCATCAAGACTTAAAGAAAAACGTTGTCTTCAGCCTGGCGTATCAGTTAAAACTTACCGGACTATAGAACGAGATATTCTTCGATACTTTGCAAAGGAGGAGAAAATCGTATACTGTTAGAATATTCCTGGACTTTTAAATGCAATGGGTCTTCATAAATAGATAGCTCAAAAATAAGTTTAAAATGTGTGTTACTGCATAATGGCAACAAATTAGCTACAATTCCGATAGCACATTCAACAACACTTAAAGAATAATACCAAAGTATCAAACTTTTTTTAGAGAAAATTGTATATGTTCAACACCAGAGGTCAGTGTGTGTTGATTTGAAAATGGTTCACTTTTTATACCCTGTATCTTAATTGGCTCCAAAAACTTATGCCGCAGAAAAAATTTTTTTTTTGTTCCCCTGTGTAATCATTCGAATGAATTAATTTCACATGTCACGTTACTTTATGGGGGGAGGGGTTTTGAAAAGCACTACGAAAAGTAACGCAGGGGGAGGGGGGGGTAAAAAAACCGGAAAATCAGTAACGTTGCAAATCAGAAATGCTGTTGCAGCTTACTTTAAGACATTTTTTTCACTTAATTATAAGATTTATTTTTTTACAGTGTATCTATATCTTAACTTACATATATTTATATTCTATACTATAATTTTAATATGTTTCATTTAATAACCCTCGAGATGTGCGAATAGAGTTTTAACAAAAGAGTTTCTAATCAGAATAAACACATTAAAAATTGTATGGAAAGAAAATTTTTTAAATATAACACATACATGAATTTCACCGACGGCAAATATTCATATCAAACCCTAAAGATATAAATAACTCTATCTTATCTAGAATGTTTTTGAAAAGACTACGAGTTAAGCTTGTTTAAGCAATTGTTTTGACAAACATGAGTGAGGCTTTATGTAAATGTATCTAAATAATATAAGTAGCTATATAATATTCTTTTAATCTTTTACCTAAAAATTTACTATGTATTATCAAGTTTAAAAAATATTTTCTTATGAACTGTTTGTGTAAAAACTATTAAAAAATTGCGTTAATTAGAAATTATTGTCGTTTATTTAAAAAAAATGTTTCGCCAAAATAACTTGTTTTTGAAAGATTGCAGTGTATTCGCTCAGACGCTCTTGGTTGCATTCTGCACAAAGTTCAACTAAGTTTGCAACAAACTTACTAATAAAAGCACGTAAAGACTATCGTACGAAGAGAGTAATGAAAAATTACGTCACACTGACCTCATTTTTCTTCGCCGTTAACATCGCCTTGACGGTCGAACTGACTGACGCCGTGCCTAACTGCGACTGACTGTGTGCTGTTGGCTGTTGGTATGTGGAGCGTGAAAGTGCTTTCCAAAGCAAAAATTTAACCAAGTGAACCACTCTGAAGACGTTTGTTTAGCTATTAAACAAACCAAAATAACTACAACAGCAACAAACAAAAGAGGTTTTGACGTCATCTAGCAAGTGTAATTGGAAGTTAAAATTAAAACAGCAATAAAAAAATACCAGTCATTTCAGTTTCCTACAAAAGTTACACCTGAATCCTATTAAAAAAAAGCATGTGTAGAAATTAATATTTTCAGTAAAATGCTTGCTTTTTTGTCCTTATTTTCATTTGATCTGAAACAAGCAATTGAGGAATTGTAAAAGAGCACATTTCCTCGATATTTACATAGAAAATTTAAAAAAGTTTCAATACGTCAAGATAAATTTTAAGCAAAATCACTTATTGCTCAGAATTAGCTTCATGTTTTAGTTAAGATAATAACTAAAATAAGTTCTTAAATTCTACAATTGTATGAATACGTTTTAATTAACTAGTGTTATAACTTGTATAAAGCGAGTTATTTTGCACGTATGTTTATTGTGTTCATTGGTGCACAGTAAAATATGTTAAGTTTTTATTTTCTATATAATTTGTTTAAAATTTTGTAACAGATTGCAAATAAAAATATGTAATAATTCAAGTATCCAACAACGAAAACTCTTAAAAAGACATATTATTAGGTGGCAGCCCTATTATTTCAAAATTTTATAATTTTGAAATTCTGACGACGGATTCGGATTCAGCGACCCATTTTTGGTGTACCATTTTTTTTTGCCAGCCCCGAATTCATAAAACTACAAAAAATAAAGGTGGTAACCCTATCCACCATCTTGAATTTTAAAATTCGGACCTTAGATTCGAAATCAGCGACCCCTTAACACTGATAAATGATGTGTAAAACTTTTAAAAATACATATTATTAGGTGGCAATACTGTGGTAAAAATTTAGGTGGCAACCCTGACCTCTATATTAAATTTTAAAACTGTGACAATTTATTCGAAATCAAATCCGTTGTCAGAATTTCAAAATTACAAGAATTCGCAAAAATAAAAAAAAATCTAGGTGGCAACTCTATCCGCCATCTTTAATTTTAAAGTTTGACAGCATCTTCGAAATCATTTACCCTAAAACTTCACACCACGGAGTCCACAGAATCCTTAAAAGTCCTATTACGCTTAAGCTCTCTCTAAAGAAGCTCATTGAATTTTTTGAATACTTGCTTTAATTCAATAATTTTGATACTTGCGAGCTTACAAGCTTTTGCCGATCGTTTTAAGCTTTTCAACTTTCCGCCCGACAAAGTAAGCCGAAGCAAACCAAGCCAACGAGCAAGCATGAATATGGCTTGTATCTGTTTGGTATTTTTGCAAGCTGGCTAAAGCTTGCTTTTTCAAGATTGGATATGTGCTTTAATTTAAGTACTTGAAAAAGCTTGAATTTCAAGTAGGCTTGTGCAGTTCTCTGGTAGCCAGCTGTAAGAGATATCAAGTCGTTGTATTTATCAACAGCTAGTTTTATCGGTGTTGTATTAAGATTTAAAATTTGTCCATGTATAAATGTTGAAACTACTCTCTTCAACGAAAGGGAACGGTAAGCGCATTGAGTATGGTTAGTCTTGAAAAAAATTTTGTGTGGATCAGTGCTGTTTAATCTGTAGACATAACTGACGTTACAATCTATCAAAATCACAAGCTTTTTGCCTCCCAAAAGCATATATTTCTAAAATTTGTGGGTTACTGCTGTTTGTAAAAATTTTTTTAAAATACTTTGTTGGTTACGACCTTTAGACATTTGCGTTTTGCTGCTTAACTATGACAAGTATGACCATAACACTTTGAGGAAAAGTTAGGACTTGCATAAGAAGTGTTATAGTTGTATTAACTCAATTTTAAGAAAAGTGTGGGTTACGACAGTTTGTCACGCCAGCGACGATATGTGTGCATATATCTCGTAGTAAAATTGTAAATATTCATTAATATTCAACCTAGTTTTGATTCGACCTAAGATAAAGAAAGGTTTAACAAATTAAAATGCTGGCTTTTCTGTTTTTGCCCAAACACTTGATTTTATTAACGGAAAAAGTCAGTAACTAACATTTTCATAAGAATTTTGAATTTTTTGTTTCAGACGTTCCGGAGCTGAAAAATCACGAAAACCAGTTTTAAATAGGGTTGCCTTCAGTTGGTCCTATCTTTACCATTTCTACGTTAAAAAATAAAAAACATATTTATGCATACTAAAATACGACCTAATGTATAAGAATGTACATTTTCATAAGAATTTTTAATTTTTTGTTTCAGACGTTTCGAAGCTGAAAAATTACGTCAACCAGTTTTAAACAGGGTTGCCTTCAGTTGGCCCTATCTTTACCATATCTACGTTAAAAAATAAAAAACATATTTTTGCATACTAAAATACGACCTTAATGTATAAAATACGACATTAATGTATAAAATAAGAAGACTGTCAAAATAAATTTTTCGATTAAAATATATCTTAATACTATGTCCAAAAGACCCAGGCTGCCTGCCCCCTGAATAAGTTTTATATATACTTATTAATTAGTTATATTAACATAATTTATTTTTTAAACTGAAATGTTATAATTTATTTATTAAACTCACTGAAATAAAAAATTTATGTTTTTAAATATTTTTTTTATCAAACTGAACTCAAAATGCGAATTAATTCAAAACCAAACCATAAAACCATTATGGAAAAGTGTTTTCTTGTTGTTTTGTTTGATTTATCAAAGAAGTCACTGTGGAAATTTCGTGGGAGTTTTCGTTGTTTACTGAGGGCAAAAATTTCGCTTTTTCCCTTATTTGAGGGGAATTTCGTTAAAGGTACCTGGCAACACTGGCTGAAACATACGTTTTGGCAAGCGATGTCACATGAGGGTATTTTTCGGAGTTCATCGTAGAAAATATTTAATTTGGTGACAACGAGGCAATGGACCTACCATCCGACCACCGGATATTCAGCCATTGGGCCTTGCAGCTCGCCGGTTATCCGGTATCCAAATCACTATCCGTTGCATCTCTAACTTAAGTATATATTAAAATACTTATGTGTCCTGATATTTTTTTGTTATGTTGGCGATTGTTAATCAGGTTTTTGATCAATTATTCATAATGCCCATATATTTTTATAAGTGTAAATTTTGCCAGTTTGGTGTTGGTGATTTTTCTCAGTGAACGAATCCTTATTTTTTAGTCCTAATTTTGTAGTTAACTTGTAGTTTTTTGCTTGGGCACAGTGAGTAAAACTGAAAAATGTTTTTCCAATAGAATGTGATATGCATTTAATATTAATTCATTCATTAGAGAATTTTTTGTTTTTCCGAAAATCTTAATGCCTCTACTAAAGCTTCAACTAAACTCATTGAATAGTTTATCCGCGGCAACTGAACAAAGCATGCTACTATAAATGTTGCTGAACAAAAATAAGTAAGAGTTGTGTAAATATTGTTGCATATTTTTAGGATGCATTCAAAATGAATACGCAAGTCTACAGCAACGTTTTTGCATGCTATTAAATTTAACTCATGCTACTTTAAAATCGCACGCAATTAAATATACAACCAATTTTTTTGTTTAATAATTAATGAATGTTTTTAATTAACTTGCTTATTTGTAGATTAATGATGAAAAAAAAAAAAAATGTAGGCATTCATTAAAATACAATATTTCAAAATAAATTTTACTCTTTTTCGGCGTGAGGTTGTTTATTGCAAAATTTGGCCTCAGGTCTTAAGAAAAAAAAACTTAATTAAATTATAACGTGTTGATAGTTGCAACAAATGAGCAAATAACGCCCTGTCGTTGTTTTTTCACAGCTTTTTTAGACCACATCACCTATGGACATCATTCAAAACGTGCCCACGACCGCAAAAATATGTAACGATGTAAACTGTTTTCTTAGTATATAAAAGGCTGACAACGAAAAATGCTAACAAATGAATATGATTGTTTTGTTAAGTCATCAGTGGTATAATCTTCATCAGACTCTCATTCACAGTTACCAACATTGCTTGCCATTTGGATGTGAAATATGACCGCAACTCAGTTGCAGCTCCACAAAAGGTCGAAGTTAAGCCAAAGATATCAACGGCGTTCCAGCAGTATCTCGTCAGCCGTTATGTTATGCCTAAACATTTAGTTAATTTTCGACAAGGTACAAAATTAACTCTGCTGATCTTCAGTTTTGTTTATTTTTTGACAATGTGCACTGAGCGAAAACTTATTGATATTATATATTTGAGCTGTTTGTTTTGAAAGTAGTTTCAAACAAATAAAGATGGTTTTTTAATATATAAGTTCTTTTTTAAGGGATTTGAAATTACAATATACATATAAAATAACTAATACTAGATCAGTTAGATCTTCATAAAACAAAAATTTGTCAAAATTAGGGAATGTATAAAAAATGTCCCGTCTTTTAGGAGTAATTTATTATAAAAAAATCGAAATTTTTAAATGATTGTAAAAAAAATGTAAACTTCACTAGACAATGTAATTGCTATATTGCAATAAAAATTTCATGTCAATCAGACATCGAAAATGACAGAGCTTCCATATTCAATGGATGTATACAAAAATTTATACAAACAAGAGACAGCATAAAAATTATTCGTACAAATTTTATTTATTTATTTATTTATTTATTTATTCGAGTCTATGGATTAAATCCTTACAGACTAATCTTAACCAAAGGTTATAAATATAATAAATGTAATTAAACTAAAAATAAAGTATTTAATATTGATTTAAAACACATTTTCGACAATGAGAAATCAAACAAAACATGTATCGACAGATCATTATACAAAGACAAAGCTCGTTGCAAAGGTTCATTGCGTGCATAATTAGACCTATGAAATTTAATAAAAAACAAGTTAAAATGCCGCAACTGTCTTGACGGTATATTAAAATTTATAAGAGCCAAAAGAGAAGGACAGTCAATGTTACCTGAAATTATATCATATATAACGACAAGGGACTGAACTTTCCTTCGCGATTCTAACGATTTTATACCTAAGAGTAAACATCTTACATTATATGGAGGGATATCTTCACGACTATATAACAAACGAAGAGCAAACTTTGTTAATCTTTTCTGAACTTGTTCCAACCTAAAGGTATGAACTGCATAAATCGGATTCCAGATGAAGGAAGCGTATTCCAGTTTCGAGCGAACAAAAGCATTATATAGTGACTTAACGGTATGTGGGTCAGAAAACTCTGAACTATTTCTGCGTATAAAAGCTAGCATCGAGTAAGCTTTAGGAACAATAAAATTAATATGTTCATTAAAAGTGAACTTACAGTCAAATATGACTCCAAGATCTTTTATAGATTCAACACATTTAAGTGGAATTTCAGAAATATTGTACTGAAATTTCAAAAAATGACTGCATTTAGAATATGCTATATGAACGCATTTAGAAATATTCAATGGAAGAGCATTAATCTTACTCCAATTAAGTAAATTATCTGAATCAGATTGCAATGAAATAGCATCAGATATGCTACTGACACTCTTAAATAATTTAAGGTCATCAGCATAAAGCAAATATTTTGAGTTACAGAATATTTTATTTATATCATTAATAAATAATATAAATAATAAGGGGCCCAAGATACTACCTTGCGGCACCCCAGAAGAAGCAATGAACTTATAGGATTTAACATTATTAATTGATACATAACAAGATCTTCCGCTAAGGTAAGATTTAATCCAATCTAAAAAAGTTGAGTGGAAACCCATTTTGAAAAGTTTTGCGATTAAGATATTATGGCAAACCTTATCAAACGCTTTAGAAAAATCCGTATAAATGGCGTCAACATGACAACCACCCTCAAAGGATGAAATGCAATATTGATTAAAGATCGTTAGGTTAGTTAAGGTAGAACGACCTGAAATGAAACCATGTTGTTCAGGACATAAATAGCGTTTAACAAGAAAACATATCTTAATTTTAACAATTCTTTCAAAAATTTTAGAGATAGTAGACAACTTTGAGATGGGTCGATAGTTAGAGATATCATGTTTAGATCCAGATTTAAAAACAGGAGTAATATGGGAAACCTTCCAACTATCTAAGAATGTCCCAGCCGCTAGTGACATATTAAATATATGGCACAAGGGAACAGACAAGGCCTGAGCACATTTTAAAAACACTACAGGGCAGAAACCATCAATGTCGGCCTTCACAGTATTTTTTACTTGACACAGTGATTCAAACACATCTAATTCAGAGATCGTTAGGGAGCCAAAATTCAAAAAAGAATCGACATTCAATAGGTCAACACCGTTAAAACATGTGGCGTCCGTATAATTGGCACTAAAAAAGTCAGCAAAAAGTTTAACTGTATCCACTAGGGAAACTGAAGACCCCCCATTCAAATTCATTGTTGTTGGAATATTTGAGCAACCCTTTTTTGACTCAATAAAATTCCAAAAAGACTTGGGATTTATTTTTATATTCGATTCAAAACCCATAATATACTGCTTATATAAGAATTTGTTGAGAAAATTAAATTCTCTCATAAATTGTAAATATTTAGACTTATGCTCATCATCGTTTGTAGATTTAAATAACCGAAGATGTTTATTTCGAAGGTTTTTCAATTTTTTAAGGCCATTAGTGTACCATGGGTGTCTATAAGTCTTACGAGCCAAACGAGGAATATTGTTTTCACAAACTGAAGTTACTTGCGCTTTAAAATCATCAAAACAAACTGCGACATTTTTACCATTAAATAAAGAGATCCAGTCGATACATCTAAAAATACTTGAAAGATTATTAAAATTACATAGTTTAAAGTTAAATAAACTAGATGACGGAGGAGAGTGTATAAAATCATAGAAGTTAATATTTAGGATTAGCGGAATATGATGCATATCAGACTGACGAATCGGACACATGCACTCTGAAAGATCATACTTAATATTATTAGATATAAATATAAGATCTAAAATTCGATTTAAATTATTTAAATAAGAATTAATTTGAAGTAGATCGATACTCAGCAGACTATCTATAAGATACATTTCATGAGAATGATTGATGTTCACTGGAGTAAATTCACCACCGAGATAAGTCCACGATACATTGCTGAGGTTAAAGTCCCCAAAAACAGCTAAATGACAGTTGGCACCAATTGATGACTGAAGCGCAATAATATTATCCACATGAGCAGTGTAGATAAACTCAGGACTCGACGGCGGAATATACGATACGCACATATAGAAAGCTCCATATGGTCCAGTTAGCGCGACACAAAGTTGGTCAAGCAGTGAATCAGGACATTTAAGATAGTGTAACGAAGAGCAGAGACACCTTTTTACAGCTACAAGAACGCCGCCACCTCTATTAAATCCAGTTTTTTCAGAGTCACTACTAAATCACTTTAAATTTTAGAAAGATTTTTAAAATAGATCTTTTAGTTCATTATAAAATCTTAATCTTTTTGCTACTTTTTTATTTCTACTTTTTGAACTTTAAGTCCAGCATTTTCAATGTACTCTCAAAAAAATCGGTTGAGCAATAAAAAACGTTCTGATTAACTTGATTCTTACCTCTCTTATCTTTCAGTTCAGTAAAATATTTTTTAACTGCAATAATATTGACGAGAATAAAATAAATATAAATATATATAGTAGGGTGGTGCTTTTTTTAGACCCAGTATTTTTGTTCCTTAGAGTCTAAACATTAGTCAATCATTTTTATTTTTTTTGAAACAACAATAGCACGTACCGCTCGGTGCTTGAAGTTTACACAGAGGCAATGCAACTGAATGAGCATTAGACGTATCGAATCAAATTTTTTCGAATTTCATATTCTAAGGGTTGTCAAAAGTTGTATAGGTGGTCCAGATCTCAAAAAAAAAAAATTTTAGAAAAAAGGATGTCTTTCCGTCCCGCAAGAACAAAGTTGGTTTTGAGAAAACAGTAAAATATAAGGATCTCAAAATGCTTTGTTTTTTTTTAAAATAAAACTACATACGTCTTGAAGCAAAAATATATATAGACTTTCAGTAAAAATATATTGTCAAATGAGATACCATTCTGGAGTTTTATCCACTGTGTTCTGTGGGAAGGGTATTCGAATCTAAAGTACACTCGAGATATCACAGAATTTTTGATTGTTGTCTGGTTGCCTAAATTTTTGTGGTATTGCTTATAGTGTTAACATTTTTATTAAATTTTCAAATTAAAGAGCGTTTAATTACCTTTACTACGGTATTTGAAACTTAACATTCGGTTAAGAAGTGATTCGGATATGTATGAATTCTAGTAAAAATCTATTTTCGACGTTTTTGCTGATTTTTGTCAATTTTGTGCACCCTGTAACTCCGACAAAACTAACTCCAGCATTTTTTCCTTTAAATTAATTTTTTTATTTCCTTCTCTGATACTCCATGAAATGCTCCAATTTCACCTAAATCGGAGATGGTCATTTCGTAAGGCCGGTACGTTCAAAATGGAATTGCTGTTTTATTTTTTTTTCTCATGTGTAGTAGATAATTTTTTGATTTCTACCTGGCGGCACATGTTAATAAAACCCAATTTCTTTGAAACTTTATTTTATGCGTTTTTTATATTTTAGGAACAAAATAAAAGGGTGCTCAGGAAAAACAAACGAATTTTTTTTTCTCCATACAAGTAAGGACATATAGTATAAAATGTAAAATAATTCAAATAGTAAAGTTTTGTTAATTTTATATTTATATTAATTTCTATTCTATAAAGCTTTTTATAATATTTTTTTAAGTTGCTTTGTATATTTTATATATAGGTATATTATATTTGAAGACATGAGGGGATGAAGGATATATCGCACAATTCTAATTTCGAGAAAATTGACTAAACAGTTTCGCATTTGTACTGAAATCTATTCTAAATCAAACTTTGTGAAGAAGTTATTTTCTAAAATAGCCACAAACATGGTTGTTTTAAGGTTTATAGTTGTTTGTATGTACATTTATCTCCATCCATGCATAGAACAGCGAAAATGCGGAAATGTGACTTATCATCTTCATCCACTCATGTCTTCATTTAAAGCGATATATAAAATATATTTTCTAATTAAATTGTATTTTTTAATAAAAATAATTTTATTAAGTGGCTTTCATCTACAGACATCGAAACACTGTATTTTCAGTTTTGTATGTTAATTCTTCTAATCGTAGTGATAAATTTTACATCCTTACACTGAACAAAAAAGTACATTTTTTAGCCGATAATAAAAACGTTAAATTATTAATGGACTTTAAACTTTAATGTCTAAAATTTTAACTTGTTTTTTAACGGTGCCTTTAATGTAATAAGGTAATTTTATTGAACTTTTGAGCAAAAATACTTGAATTTGAAAAAAAAATATTTAAAAACAACGAAAATATTTATATCCAAATTTAAAATTTTGGTTTTCATGTCATTTTTTTCCTCATTCTAAACTAACGTTTTGAGAATTTAGAGTTTGAGTATTTTAACAAAAAAAAAAAAAAAAATATTCCCAAAAATCCGAATGTACAAAATAAAAAAAAAAACAGCTCAGGTGATAATGGGCCACTATTTCCAGCGAATTGCTTCTTCGTCCCAGTGGTAAATGGATAACCGAAGTCACCAACTACATACTCTTAAATTTTATGTCATAACCGATATACTTATTCCAGCGGGGTGTGAGGAAATGGTTCTTCATAAGTTAAGACAACAGAGATCAAGCGTACGTTTAGAAACTAGTAAGGCCCAAATGAAACATGCTTTTAATGCCACCGAATTCTCTCACCAATTTCCTAAAATTTTTTTGTTGCGTTTTTTTAACAGATTGTAGACACGACGATTTAGGTTTGTCTGTTATATTTTTTTTTGATTTCTTAAGATATTTATAAAAAATTTTTAGCTGTTGTTATCTATATCGTCAAATTAACAGCCTTATTCTGGCAAATTAACAAATTGTTAACCAGTATTTTGAATATTTCTATATGTTTGTTGTTTTCAATACAAAATTTAAAGCTCAAAAAACCAAATTTGTTAATGAAATTGTCAATAACTGAAAAGCAGTTCACAATTTTTATCAATTTTTTTTTATTTCGAGCTTCAAATTTTGTTTTGAAATAAAAAAATTACAACAAACACATAGAAATATTCAAAATACTGGTTAACAAGTTGTTAATTTGCCAGAATAGGGCTGTTATAAAAAAAACAGCCCGAGTCATAAGCAATGACAAAAAAATGAATAACAAATGAATAATGAATAAAAAATGAATAATGAATAACAAATGAATAATGAATAAAAAATGAATAATGAATAAAGAATAAAGAATAATGAATAAAAAATGAGTAATGAATAAAAAATGAATAATGAATAAAAACTGAATAATGAATAAAAATGAATAATGAATAGAAAATGAATAACAAATGAATAATGAAAAAAATGAATAATGAATAACAAATGAATAAAGAATAAAAAATGAATAACGAATAAAAAATGAATCTATAGTAATAAAACTCATTTTCTGTTTGTTTGTTTGTTTGTTTGTTTGGCCTTTATACAAATCTAAACGGCTCAACGGATTTTGCTTAAACTAGGTACACATATTAAGTTTATCCCAACTTAAAATGTTACATACTTAGTTTTTGCCACGCTCCCTCTGAAATTTTTCAACTAACGGTAATTTTGTTATTATAAAACTTTTTACCATCGGAGATTTATGTATATTTAATTTTAAAATTTTTTTGTTATTTTGACATCAAAAACACTCACATATCTTCAAAATTGGAAAAATTTTCAGTACAACGACTTTTTCATAAAACATCGTTACCTAAGAATGAGAAAAAAACGACATGAAAATCAAAGTTTGATCTTTCGATGCAAATATCTCCGCTGTCCATTAATATATTTAATTCAAATTTTTTTTGTTCAAAAGTTCAATAAAATTACTTCACAAAAATAGGTTGAACTGTACCGTTAAGTCAGTGTATATATGTTTTATGAGTATGTCAAAAAAGGTCCAAAATATTGACTTTTTACTCAAAAAATGACTCAAAAATTGTTGTTGTTGTAAAAATGAAATCAATTAAAAACAGCAAATCTGACTACCTTTCATATGAAATAGCATTTATTTGCAAAAATTCTTCCAGCTAAGCGCAAAAATTACTGTTTTTGTCATCAAAACAACAAGGGTACCCCCTTTGATTTTTTTCGCGAAATTTATTTTTTCCAAAATGTTGTTTTTATATTTTTTACAAAAAAGTCAAGTCTCAAAAATAATTTATGTGAAAAAATTACCCCA
Organism: Dichetophora obliterata; assembly: GCA_963920525.1. Taxonomy (NCBI): domain Eukaryota; kingdom Metazoa; phylum Arthropoda; class Insecta; order Diptera; family Sciomyzidae; genus Dichetophora; species Dichetophora obliterata. The sequence continues at coordinate 170,870,704 of OY986438.1, forward strand.
ATATCTCTTTCCAATCAAAAGTTATGGCTAAAAATCTATTTTTTCATACCAGACTATTATAATAAAACTTAGTTTTGTGTTAGAATTCTCTATACAGTTTGAACGTCCCCATTTATCTCTAAGAATGCAGTTGTGTGTCTAAAGTAATACGATTATTTCGGATTATGTAAAATCTTCTTTATAGTGGATCTACTTATTTTTGCCTCCCCACCCCTCGCCCCCCTCCTGTTAAATTGTTTTGTTGTGATGGCTCTATTTTTTCTCACTATTGTGTCACCGTTTTCACTTAGTTCTTTATCAATGGTACTTTAAATGTTGTATATATATAACAATTTTATCGAAAAAATGACTGTGAATAAGAATGCTGTTAAAGTTAATATTTTCATGTAATCAGTATCAGCTATATGGTGATATAATAAAACATATGCGTATCTGGTCAGCACAATTATTTCATTAGCTTTGATATGTGCGTTAAATTCACAGATAGATGGCGTCACATTTGTAAGATGTGTGGGTACAGACTATACTCACCTTGCGGTGAAAAGCTGAATACTGTTTTTTCAAATTTTCTTCAAATTTAACCACACACGTTTGGGATTACAGACAGGTGGCGCTATTTTCTGCTTACAGAAGAATATCTGATGTTCTTATACAGCTAGCAGATAAGTTTTGCGAAATATTTTGCGAAAATGCTATTGCTACCAAACTTTTAAAAAGTAAAAAATGTGCAATACTGCCAGTTTTTTCAGTCGCAGCGTCATCTAGCTTCATCAATACTTAAAAACATAGAATTGGATCAATTTAAATGTCCAGCTCATTTGCTGGATGAATTGAAAATTTTATGTATAAATCAATTTTGCATTCATTGAATGCATTCTTATGTCGTAATTCAGTTGTACTTAAAATTCTGAATATGAATGCAGACTTTACAGCTCTTATAATGGCATAGTCATGAGCTATTTTGTGCAAAACATTAAAAAACCAAAATTCGGAAAAATAATCAATAGCTGTTAAAACTTTTTTTCGTTGTAATCCTTTAACCCTTTCGGGACGCACGGTACATGTGTATATCATCAAAAGTTCAAACATCAAAAACATACTATTTTGTGTTATACAGGACGAATGGTATGCAATTCTACCACGGGGTAACCCGAATTTTACATATATGTACCAACGCCCCCCGGTCACGCCTATCAAAATGTCTTCTTTTTTTATGAGTTATACTGAAAAGGTCCTTAACTTATTCCAAAACGTAAAATTTCTATACCTTCATTAATTGAATTGCGTCTTGAATTGGTTAAGAGCCTTTTTCTGGAATATCGAACACAAAGAAAGTAAAAAAAAAGATCGGAAAACTATGGATCTCATATGATTTTAATAAATCTTAAAAACTATTTGATATAGAGCGAAAAGGGCTATTTAAGGATTTTTAAGTTTGAAATAAAATTTGTATATTTTTATTTTTTGTATAAGTGTTTATTTTATATAATTTTTTTATGGCAAATAATGTAAATGAACAATCAAATCAAAAAGTTATGTATAATGTTTTCGAAAAAGATATTTATTTATAGAAAATTAAGATGTTTAATTCTTATTAGAGATGAAATAGGCAGTTACCGTTGCGAGCAGGGTTTGTTTCATGACGCAAGACGACGTTGAGCATTGAACATTCATCATTTTCCTCGTATGGAGCTTGAGTTCATTGAAAAGTTGGATTGAAAACTGGACAATAAAAAATGGTCAAATAAAAAAACACATTTTTAGGGTCCACCCCAGTGTCAAAATATTTTTAAAAAATCTAACGTAAGATTCGAAATCAGTGACCCTTTAATACTGCCAGAACATACACAAAGAGTATAAAGCAAAAAAAAACACACATATTTTGGGTCCACCCTAGTGGCAAAAATACTTTTTTGAAATTCTAACATAGGATTCAAAATCAGCGACCAGCCAAATGAGTACAATGAGTATAAAGCCAAACAACACATTTTTAGGATTCACCTTAATGTCAAAAAACTTTTTGATGTTTCAACATCAGGTTACACTGTATTACACACATTTGCTGCAGTTTTATTTCTTAAAAATCAATTTCAATAAAGATTCTCACCTATGATTCGCATACTCGCAAGCACACACACAGCGCACTCGCCTGCTAGTTTGTAGTCTTTTCAATACTCGCACGCATACACACATAGCCATCTCATTGTTACGTGACGATTTCTATCAATTCACACCACCAGCAAGCCACGTAAAGAAACTGTGCTAAAAAAATTTAAACTTGATATTTTACACATACACTTAAAATATTTATTAGTAAAATTTCTACGAATGATATTCGTAGTAAAAAAGTATTCCTACATTCTTCAAATATTCGTACAATATACAAAGTATTTGTATTGAGATATCTTTACGAATACATTTGTAAAGTGTTTCTAATACCTGATGTAATATCTACGAATATATTCGTTTTGTATACGTTTTGTATAAAAAAAAACACAGCCCGAGTCCTAAGCAATGACAAAAAAATGAATAACAAATGAATAAAGAATAAAAAATTAATAATAAATAACAAATGAATAATGAATAAAAAATTAATAATAAATAAATGAATTTCAGAATTGGCGTTCTAACAAGAATACTGATACAAAAAGACTTCGCATCGAGGCAAGGAATCGCTGTAATGCAATTTTAAAACGCGAAAAGTTTCTGCATGAAGCTCGCATTCGAGAACAGGTTCTTCTCTGCCCCAAAGGGAGCAAAAATTTTTGGTCAGTTGTTAAAAGAGTTAAGAACCAGACATCGTCATCGATTCCAGCTCTTTTAAAAGATGACCAAATCTTCACTGACTCGGCTGATAAAGCGAACCTATTGGCTAGATTGTTTGCACAAAATTCCACTCTCTCGGATAGCAATCAGCCACTGCCCTTTGTTGAGGGTGGATCTTCTGCAATGCAGGAGATATACTTTCGAATGAGAGCAGTTAAAAGGGTCCTTACAAATCTCAACGTTAACAAAGCCTCCGTAGGGCTCGCGTTTGGTATTGTTTCTGGTTTTTATCAACGACCTTCTGTCGTTGACGCATAACCCAATACATACGTTTGCAGACGACAGCAGCATTTGTCATTAATATTCATTCAAAAAACGCCCAAGCTCTATGGAGATTGAGAGAAAAAGGCAAACTATGAATGACACACTCCTTAATGATCTACAAAAAAATCTCCGAGTGGGGTCTTGCTAATAGAGTAGAGTTCAATGCAAGCAAGACCCAGTGTTGTCTGTTAACCCACTAGCGGGTGAGTTGCCCTTTAGCTCCTCTCAGTATGAATGGTGTGGATCTTGTTGAATCAGCCGCTCTTGACGTTCTGGGCATATCGATCCAATGTGATCTTCGTTGGAATTATCATATTTTCGATGTGTCGAAAGAAGCGGGCAAGTGCCTAGGTTTTCTAAAACGGTGCAAAAAATATTTCACTTCAGCTGATCTTCGCATGATCTACACCTCATATATTAGGCCGAAAATGGAGTACAATTCGCACATTTGGGCAGGGGCTTCAAGATCTTATTTGGAGCTTCTGGACCGAATTCAACGTCGTGCGATATATTTGATAGGAGATAAAAGTATTTCATCCAAAGAGTTGAGAAACTCTCTTGAGCATCGACGTAATGTAGGTTGCCTAAGCCTTCTGCATAGGTATTACCATGGAAAGTGTTCAAGGGAGATACATGGCCTGACGCCACCAGCTCGTGTGTTTCCCAGGTCCACTCGGGCAGCTGTCCAAGCCCACCCCTTTACCATTGCATCGATGCCTAATAGAACCTCGCATTACCGCGATAATTCGTTCTTTAGTCACGCGGTTTTGAGCTGTGCAAATTCAAAACAAATCTTCACCGACACTACTCCATCTATCCACCCTCCAACTAACTATCACCCATCTTCCGAATCAACACAATGCTTACGCATCCCCTGAGCGTTGGTTCAGTCTAAAAAAAAAAAAAAAATTATATTCGCAAACAAAAACAAAACAATTCGTATAAGTGCATTGTACGAATGATTATGTACATAAAATAATAATATTCGTAAATTTCTCGTACAATTAACTTCGTTATTTCTTTCTTTACATTCGTAGTATTAATTAATGCTTAAGTACTATTTAAGAATGAAAAATTCACATTAGTAGTAAAATTTCATTCGTAGGTTGACCGTACGAATTATTCGTAGAATGTATAAATTATTAGTTGAGCTTAGCCTGGGTTGTCGAACAACTATAGAAAATTAACTGTAAAGTGGCTGTAGCCTACTGGTAAAGTGCGTGACACGTAAGCTAAAGAGTCGAACTTCAGAATTCAAACTCCAGCTCAGACAGATGGTTTTTTTTTCGTTACAAGATATTATGATCATTTGTAAATGTGACAAATATTTTAGTACAACACACGAATAAATTTCGTAGAAGGGACGGAGTTATTAGTAATATTTACACAGAAATATTTTTGAGTGTAGGACCATATTTTTTACTTGATGTATGGGTATTTCCACAGAAACGACAACCGGGACCAAAAAGTAGAATGTTAATAAACCAATGATTTTTTCTAACATTATATTAAAATAACATCAATATTTTTATAATATAATGTATTTGCAGCTTATCTCAGTTGTTATGATGAGAAAATTCGCCTGAAAACTTAAAATATATTTTTTCTTGTTCTTAGGTACTTTAAATGACATTTTCTCTTTAGTATTTATTGTGGACATATTTATATTATGAATGCACACACCTTATGAAATCTTTGTATCAATAACAAATTAATACAAAAAAATGAAAACATACCAAACAAAGCTCGATTAACGGTAAATTTTTCATTTTCTTTTGTTCATGTTGTAATGTCGCATTAGGGTACTTAAAACGTCATATTTTATCAGAACTCCGCGATTGTTCTAATTAATTGGCTGAAAATTTCAATTCAAATCAAAATTTAGTGACATTAGTAAAAAAAAAAATAACTGCATATAATAATCACACTAAACATTTAATTTTTATTTTCAAAGTGTGTCGCGTTTGGTATCGTAGGCACATTTAACAAGTGACTTTATTCGGTATTAACTACTTTATCAATTATGTTACTCATAGTAACTATTTGGTAATGTCAGATTTTTTACAACTGTTCTAGCTCGGGGTCTAGTCTGCAAATTGATTTTGCAGAAAATTATAGGCTGATCTGCCAAAATGAAGTTCAGAGCGCGCACTTACAGGCAAGTTACGATTTTTACTTGCGTTGCGTGGATGTTTGAAAAATCGAAATCGTTTCCTATAATCAGTGATAGTTTAAGTCACAGCAAAATCGACGTTTACGTTTTCATAACCAAACTTGTTCAGGACATAAAAACTCAACACGGCAATTTTCAAAATATATTTTTATTCTCGGACGGAAGTAGCAGCCAATTTAAAAACAAATTTATTATTTCGAGTTTATCTGATTTCTTAATTCAATTCGGTTGCAAAACAATTAAATGGAACTATTTCGCAACTTCGCATGGGAAAGGTGCAGTCGATGGAGTTGGAGCGGTTATAAAAAGAAAAATTTGGTGTATAACTAAAACAAGAATATTATTTTAAGTAATGGATTTTATTTTTTCAATTGCGCACGGGAGCACATAACTGGAATTACAATAATGTATATTGGTGCTGACATAATCAAAGATATATTTAAAACATTAACAGAAAAATGGAAGGATTTCCTTTCATTTCACCAAATATTTCAGGCATCCGAAAATTGCATTATTTCTCCTGTGACGAACATGTGAATATAATTTATTTATTTCGATTTATTTATTTAAATTAAGAATTAGTATAGTAAGATCTTAAATGGTCTTTTAGCGTACAACAGTTAAAAACATTAATAGTCAACAGAAAACGATGAGAATAAAACTTAAAACTAGTAAATATAATTATAATTGTGCAAAACAAACCAATTTGGAGAAATAAAAGAATTACAGTTAATTTCAACTTAACTAAATATTAGCTTATCATAACTTAACAAAATAAAAGAAGGAGGAAAGGCAGCAAATAAAACATTAAAGAAGAGAAAGGAGAAGAAAATTAAAGTGTAGAAGAATGAAAGGTTAGAGAAATAGGACTGGATTGATAGCTTAAATTTGTTACGCGCAAAATCTCTCGCTTGTCGAAATCGAGTTTGGCCGACTCAGTGGATAAGGCCGTGGGTATTTTTTTGTTGATAATTTTGGGCACCACGCGATTCACCCAATTCCGACCGGCTCCAATTATCGCGATCCTTGAGAACCGTAGCGAATTCAATAAAAAAAGATTCCAAATTTAAGTTCAAATACAAAATCTTTAAATTTATTTATAAATAATCAATTAACCCTTAACCTTAACTAACTATAACACTCCTGTCGCAAACAATCGATTGTTTACCCTAGGCTCACAATATTCATTACCATATAAAAATCCAAAATAATTTCTTAATGTCTTGTAATGGGAATTTAATCATAAGTTACATAAGAAAAAAAAATGGCGTTAATCAAATATTTAATAATACTCTGAGTTTTACTCTCAGTATAGGGTAAAGTTCATAAAAATCAAAATAAGTTATACCATATATAATATTTAGAAAAAAAATAAAGAAAGGTTAATGGCTAATAGTTGAAATCTTTAGTTCCACAAAAAAAATTGTGAAATATTTTAAAATTGAAATTAATAATTTGACGCGAATAAAATTCATGGATGTTAACTATATTCTTCTTTCCGTGTATTAAAAGGTTGAATAATGAAGTAACTTAACTTTGGATTTAGATTTAGCTTAATAAAATTTCCAATTCCAACTCTAGCGAGAGCATTAAATTGTCTGCGACTGCAGATTGCAAAAATCAATATATTACAAAAAAATAACACCGCAATTAATAAAAATATCAAGAAATGCGCTATTTGGCTTCTTTGACTCAAGAAAAAATAGAACTGTGATTTTTCTCTTAAAAAAAATTAATTAAATTAAAAATTCCACGACCAGGATTTGAACCCGGGACTTCCGCGTGATATGCAAGTGACTGAGCCTTTGGTCCACCGTGACCCTTGTTGCTCGATGGTCTAAGGCTGCTTGTAAGCGAGCGGAGGTCGGCATTTAATTAACGATATTAAGCCACGATTAAGCCACGCCGTGATACGGAATTATATAAAAATCCACTTAATGGGAAAACCTCAGGACGTAGTTATCGTATCTATAAAGAAAATATACGTGTTAGCCACTTTTCGATCTATGTCCTGGGGCTTTCTTTTAGTTTTCCTACCTTGCACTTGGATTCTCTCATAAGCCTACAATGGCTGTGATTTCCTCAGGGCAGGCGACTCCAATACCTTATCTCCTCGATGCAGGTGACTCAATTCCCTTATTTGCTTCAATAATTCTAAATTAAATTTCTGTTTTTAATTTGCCATAATTTATATCTAAAATCTTTAAATCACCTTTTCTTCTAAACAAACAACATTTGTCTGAACCCTTAAAAAAAAACTTATCCAGTAAGAACACACTCAGGTCACCTTGCAGAAATAGTCACACTGTCACCATATAACAAAACTCGACTTCTTACCGCTCTATTTAACCGCCAACTGATCTTGATCTTCGTTATTGGTATTGTCTGAGCTTCTCGTTAGGCTAGCTATTAACTGTGCTGCTGAATAAATAGCCCAAACATGATTCTATGTATCCTTATAAATATTCTAATCTATTTACTGACTTATATATTTTATTTTTCCCTTATAATTAGTATTTCCTTACTACATTATTAGCTTCAATTAACCAAGAACCAAAAAAAAAAAAGAAAAAATACGACTTGGCTCTATAGCTGCTGGTCTCGAACCTGGCACCTTCCGCTTGCCAGGCCATCACGCTATCACTGTGGCATCACTCTATATGAGCAGTTACTGCCTGCTGCATTTTTCACCGCCAACTCCCATGCAGGCGACCACTGACTGTGATCTATTTATAGATCAGTATGAACACAGATAAACTGGCGGTAGTGATGAAAACTTTTCCAAACGAGTACCCGAAAAGCTTCTGAGTACTTTTACTTCTTTAATTTTGAATTGTTATTTTTATCATTATTATTATTATTATTATTATTATTATTATTATTATTATTATTATTATTATTATTTTTATTATTATTATTATCATTATTATTATTATTATTATTATTATTATTATTATTATTATTATTATTATTATTATTATTATTATTATTATTATTATTATTATTATTGTTATTATTATTATTATTATTATTATTATTATTATTATTATTATTATTATTATTATTATTATTATTATTATTATTATTATTATTATTATTATTATTATTATTATTATTATTATTATTATTATTATTATTATTATCATTATTATTATTATTATTATTATTATTATTATTATTATTATTATTATTATTATTATTATTATTATTATTATTATTATTATTATTATTATTATTATTATTATTATTATTATTATTATTATTATTATTATTATTATTATTATTATTATTATTATTATTATTATTATTATTATTATTATTATTATTATTATTATTATTATTATTATTATTATTATTATTATTATTATTATTATTATTATTATTATTATTATTATTATTATTATTATTATTATTATTATTATTATTATTATTATTATTATTATTATTATTATTATTATTATTATTATTATTATTATTATTATTATTATTATTATTATTATTATTATTATTATTATTATTATTATTATTATTATTATTATTATTATTATTATTATTATTATTATTATTATTATTATTATTATTATTATTATTATTATTATTATTATTATTATTATTATTATTATTATTATTATTATTATTATTATTATTATTATTATTATTATTATTATTATTATTATTATTATTATTATTATTATTATTATTATTATTATTATTATTATTATTATTATTATTATTATTATTATTATTATTATTATTATTATTATTATTATTATTATTATTATTATTATTATTATTATTATTATTATTATTATTATTATTATTATTATTATTATTATTATTATTATTATTATTATTATTATTATTATTATTATTATTATTATTATTATTATTATTATTATTATTATTATTATTATTATTATTATTATTATTATTATTATTATTATTATTATTATTATTATTATTATTATTATTATTATTATTATTATTATTATTATTATTATTATTATTATTATTATTATTATTATTATTATTATTATTATTATTATTATTATTATTATTATTATTATTATTATTATTATTATTATTATTATTATTATTATTATTATTATTATTATTATTATTATTATTATTATTATTATTATTATTATTATTATTATTATTATTATTATTATTATTATTATTATTATTATTATTATTATTATTATTATTATTATTATTATTATTATTATTATTATTATTATTATTATTATTATTATTATTATTATTATTATTATTATTATTATTATTATTATTATTATTATTATTATTATTATTATTATATTATTATTATTATTATTATTATTATTATTATTATTATTATTATTATTATTATTATTATTATTATTATTATTATTATTATTATTATTGTTATTATTATTATTATTATTATTATTATTATTATTATTATTATTATTATTATTATTATTATTATTATTATTATTATTATTATTATTATTATTATTATTATTATTATTATTATTATTATTATTATTATTATTATTATTATTATTATTATTATTATTATTATTATTATTATTATTATTATTATTATTATTATTATTATTATTATTATTATTATTATTATTATTATTATTATTATTATTATTATTATTATTATTATTATTATTATTATTATTATTATTATTATTATTATTATTATTATTATTATTATTATTATTATTATTATTATTATTATTATTATTATTATTATTATTATTATTATTATTATTATTATTATTATTATTATTATTATTATTATTATTATTATTATTATTATTATTATTATTATTATTATTATTATTATTATTATTATTATTATTATTATTATTATTATTATTATTATTATTATTATTATTATTATTATTATTATTATTATTATTATTATTATTATTATTATTATTATTATTATTATTATTATTATTATTATTATTATTATTATTATTATTATTATTATTATTATTATTATTATTATTATTATTATTATTATTATTATTATTATTATTATTATTATTATTATTATTATTATTATTATTATTATTATTATTATTATTATTATTATTATTATTATTATTATTATTATTATTATTATTATTATTATTATTATTATTATTATTATTATTATTATTGTTATTATTATTGTTATTATTATTATTATTATTATTATTATTATTATTATTATTATTATTATTATTGTTATTATTATTATTATTATTATTATTATTATTATTATTATTATTATTATTATTATTATTATTATTATTATTATTATTATTATTATTATTATTATTATTATTATTATTATTATTATTATTATTATTATTATTATTATTATTATTATTATTATTGTTATTAATATTATTATTATTATTATTATTATTGTTATTATTATTGTTACTATTATTATTTTACCCTAATTAATAAAATCTTAGGATTTAATTGATTTATAATATTTTTTTTTAAATTGGTTATTTTTTTCATTTATAAAAATTCAACCCGTAACAAATTTGTTTGTGCTGGTTATGGTTTTAATGTTTAGAGGAAGTGAGTTCCAGAGCTTAATGGCGTTGATGAAAAAGAGCCGCTTAGATTGTAAAGAAGTATATCTTGGTATTATAAGGTTGAAGGTTATATTCGACACACAGAAACGCAGTTTTTTGAAAAGGTATAACGGAGTTTTATTAATAATAAACTTGTGCAGAAGTATGCAGTTTCTCGCATTTAGGTATCCAATCAAGGTACATCCTAGAATTTCTTTGCTTTTAACAGTAACATGGTCAAAACGTCTTAAGTCAAATATATATCTAGTCAAGTTGTTAAACGCAACAAGAGTTTTGTGCTCAGAATGAGAGTCAAGGTTACTATAAACTAGCTCAGAGTAAGTAATTATAGGCAAAATGAGTTGAACAACAAGTCTTTTTTTAGTCAAAGTAGGGGTAAATTTAGAAGTTAACCGCAGACATCTTAGCGAATAATATATTATTTTTATTATGTTATTCACATGGTCAAGACAAGTAAGTTTTGAATTGACATAGAATACTAAATTTTTTACTTTGTCAACAATTTGTAGACGATTATCATTTAGAATAATTGTCGAAATTATATAAAAGCTGCTCAAATGGCGTATTCATTGAAAAATTATTTGAGATAATTTTGCTCTATATATGTTTGTATATATAAAATAAAATAATGAATCTGAAGTTTTTGCCAGTTAGTGCAATTTTGAGTTAAAATTACTTGAACTAATCCTTATTACAAAAGTGACGGGAAAATAAGTCGCGTTAGGAATGTCACGTGGGGAATAATCCTAGGGAATAATCCTATAGGTTGTAACAAAAAAACGAATGCAAATATTTCAATACGACAACTATCAATATAAAGCCACATTATTCTATTATAGTTTACAAAAAATCAATTTAAGAAATTATATTCCAATTCGCAGATTTTTGCATTTATATAGATGCAGTTGAAAACGACTAATATTTTTTGTCGCGTTGGGAATCACATGTTTACTGGTTATATATTGGAAACAACAAATTGACAAAGCCTACCTTTTGCACTAAACATAGTGCTCCTAAAACTATATCTAAAAATGGAAACAAGAAAAAAAAATTCTTAAGAAATCTTTACTTTTTTTATGGGAAATGCCCATATAAAATGTACTCTGAGTTTCAAATTTGAAATATTTAGATAAAAATGACCCATAAAAGTCTCATCATCAAAATAATACAACATTTAAAAATTTTGATTTTACTAAAATACGGCCGTGGGAGTATTGTTGCTTCGATCTATTCGATGATAACTTCTTTCTAGTGAATTAAATGAAAACGCAAACTTAAAAAAAATCGATTCTAAGGTTAATGGATTTACAATAAGGTCACTTTTAACAATCGAATATGTCATTCATACAAATCCGTATTACTTTCAGGTTACATAAACTCGAAAAAACTCCCTGTATTTAATACTTAAAAATTAAGCTTTTACGATGCGAAAAAACTACTCAACAACCATCATAAATAACTGACAAAGCAAAAAAAAAAAAACCATACTCATCCTATCTATGAAAACCAATTCAAGCCATCATCAAGAGACGTTCGAAACTTTCTTAAAACACAAAAACTCTGCGCTCGCTGACCTTTTGATCTGCGCAAAGATGAACGGCTTGATTTGCTAAAAAGATGCGCCGAAACCACAAGCGACACGCTGACACCAATCCAAATCCAGAGAAGCTGCATGAGTCAGTCGCATGCTGATGCACAGGGTGGTTCAATAACAAAGATGGGCCACGGTAAAAACTTATAAGGACGTTGCAAAATCCTTTGTGTTACTCACTGTGTGACTGTTGGCTATGAGTATAAAACTAAATAAATATGGGTTAAAAGTGAAGAGACACATGTGGGTACATGATAAACACATAAGTTGCATAATCACAATAACAATAACAACAGCCCGTAAAACCTTTAAACGACAACAAAGACAATGGCCATAACTTAAACATGGTGAACGAATGCAGTACCTTTTGAAAGGTTTTAAAAATATAGCTTAAGATAAAAGTAATACGAGTGAGTGGTAGGTCATTTAAAATGATGAGAATGCGCAAAGGATACTAAGTCATAAACACCCAATTAACCAAACTGTAGGCAAACGGCTTTCAGCGTTGCACACACCAGTTAGTGTACTTTTACAGGCCCAGACATGTAACTCATTTCTCTTTTCAAAGAGCATGAGAAACATATATAGATTTGTTTATGGAATTTTTTTATGGAAACACGTGAATATTTATTATGCCATTGTCTAATATTTAGTAGCGAATCACTTTTACTACCTTTTTAGTATTGACTACTATATGTCAATTCATCGGTTGTCTTCCTGCTAGTTTGATTTTATGTGTGACGCCTCATATAAATTTTTACAGATTATCAGCTAGCAAAACAAACAATGCTTTGCCAATGTTGAGGCAGACGAAATAACCTGCGGGGAGAAAAATAGCAAAGGCAACAGCCTTAATTTTATTTAAATAACAATAAATCTAAGCTTTGAGGAAGCTTTTTGTTTGAAAGGCTGAAAAGATTTGTTGCAGTAGAAGCAGCAGCTGTTTTGTTGCCCATTTATATTAGCCAAAATAGCCAACGAAGTGAAACAAATGCGAAAATGTCTGGATTGAGCTGCTGATATAATAGCGCATGAATGGGTGAAGAAGAAGAAGAAGAAGAAGAATAAAAAGAAGAAGAAGAAGAAGAAGAATGTTTTCAATATTATATAAAAAATGTTCAAGAAAATATTCAAAATAATCACATTTTATAAAAAGATCACTAAAAGCGATAAAATTAAACAATGGCCAGTATAATTAAAAGTAGCAGACTCGTCTTTGCTACAATTCAAAAAGAAAAACCTTCAAAAGTAGTTAGTTTATATCATGGCAAAATTAGACAAGGTAGTGTTAGAGCGGAGAGCTGGTGACCGAAACTGTCAAAACGAAGTTGCATTTCATACAAAATCTGCAACGAATGAGAATGCAATGAGGCTGAGTTTGACACTTATGGTCACTAAGAAAGAGAACACATTCAGCCCTAACACTACCTTATCTAGTTCTACTATAGTTTATATGAATAAAGTGCTCTTTACTGCACAACAAGAATCAGCTGTATCGAATTTGCTACAAATTAGCCGGATTGGTATGAATAAAAGTAGTGTTTGCTACTGGTTTTGAGTTGTAAGCAAAAAGGCATACTACACGTTTGTAGTAACCTATTTATGTGTATGAAATGCATTAAATTTGTTTAATTTGTTATTTCTTTGGGCAGGCAAAAAGAAGATTTGTTGAAGTTGAAAACAAACTAAAAACATGGCAAATGGCCATTGCCAATCTTAAAGCGCTCTGCAGATTCACTTTATTAAGAGTATTCACGATTCAATGATTCAAAAGATAAGCTATCTGATCTGTGTCTTCAACAAGTCAATGATATTTTAAATATAAACCACAGAACCCTACACCTTGTATTTGTAGATAGATGCACTACTGTTAATCTCCATTGTTCGAATCCCGTATCCCTTCCAAAAGATGTACATCATCCAATTCTTGAAATAACAGTTTTACTTCCCCACGAAAAAGAAGATAAAGTTATTGCTGATGCACGAAATAAAAAAGTTTATAATTTTAAAAAAACGGACTATGTAAAACTTATTTCTTACTTTCACAGACTGATTAGTCTCCAATTTTAACTAGCGAAACATCATATTCATACTATGACGTCGAATCTTCGGTACAGTTTTTTAATGATACAAAGGTGTTTCTTATTCCCAAAAATAGGTGTTTCTCCAATTCTTTGAACCCACCCTGGCTAAGAAATGATCTAAAGGCACTTAAAAATTTAAAAAATCGTTTATTAAAAAAATATAAAATATCTGGTTCTAGTTTAGACTTTGCTTCCTATTCTTCTTGTCGTTATAGATATCAACTATTAAATAAACAATGCTATTCTGCTTATATAATTAACCTAAAATCTCAATTTAAAGATAACCCAAAACTTTTTATAGTTTTGTTAACTCAAAATGTAAAGCCTCCAGCTTTCCACCCCTTATGAAATTCAATCAGGAAGAATCATCTTGTGACAATGTGATTTCTTCAAATCAACTTCTTTAAATCAACTTACTCCGATATACCATTTAATACTAGCACGGTATATTCTTTTCTCCCGCCAGTTAACTCTTTTGAAACTCCTGTAGTAGACCCAAATATTGTTATGTGTTATCTTCGACAAGTAAAATCTTCTTTTACGACCGGTCGTGATAAAATTCCAAGCTGTATTTTAAAGCAATTTGCTACAAACCTGTGTACTCCTCTAGCAAACATTTTTAATATTTCCTTGCATAGTGGTTATTTTCCTATTATATGGAAGGATTCTTATATTATACCCCTTCATAAATCTGGCTCCAAGATATATGTTTCAAACTATCAAGGAATTGCAAAATTAAGTGCAATCCCTAAGTTATTTGAGAAAATCATAACTGATCAATTAACCCACTTCGTGTCTTCCACCATTTCTGTCTTTCAACATGGTTTTCTGAAGGGTAAGTCCACTACAACAAACCTCTTAGAGTTTACTACGTGTGTTATAAATGGTTTTACTTTGGGACTGCAGACTGATGTTATTTATACGGACTTTAGAAAAGCTTTCGACAGTGTTAATCATAATCTTCTTTTGAAAAAAACTCCACCTTATTGGGTTTCCTGTCACATTATTAAATTGGATAAATGCGTATTTATCTAGACGTACTCAAAAGGTTTTATATAAGAATTCTCTTTCAAAAAGTATTTCGGTCACTTCTGGCGTTCCTCAGGGCAGTCATCTTGGACCGGTTTTGTTTTTACTATTTATTAATGATCTTCCTTCGGTAATAATACACTGTAACGTCTTAACGCACGCTGACGACGTGAAACTTTTTCTTTGTTACAAATCACCCGAAGAACGACATCTTTTACAATCTGATCTAAATAGACTTGTGGACTGGTGTAGCTTAAATATATTAAATCTCAACTTAAAAAAATGTAAGCAAATGACATTCTCGCGAAGATTTGCTAGTAACATAAATTACACTATAAATAACACTAACTTAGAAATAGTTTCTAGTTTCCTCGATCTTGGTGTTATTATGGATTCAAAACTTCGCTTCAATCTCCAAGTTAATATGGTGATAAATAAGGCAAGAGGAGTCCTTGGTTTCATTAAAAGATGGGCTAAAGAGTTCAGTGATCCCTTTACTACTAAAATATTATATACCTCTCTCGTAAGGCCAATTCTTGAATATGCATCAGTTATATGGAACCCACAATATAATGTCTACATCGACGCCATAGAATCAGTTCAAAAACAGTTTTTACTTTTTGCTTTACGTCATAGTCGTTGGAACCCCAATATTATGCTTCCATCATATGAAATACGCCTTAAAATTATTTTACTACCTTCCCTAAGAAGCAGAAGAATGATGCTTAATGTCATGTTTCTGTATAAATTACTTCGTGGCGAGATTAATTCGGAATGTCTCATCTCAGCTCTAAATTTTAACATCCCAAGGAGAGGAACTAGACATTTTCTGTTTTTCAAGTTGAGTCAGTGCATTTCTAATTACGCCCTTCATGAACTTTTACGATGTATGTGCAGTGATTTCAATGACAACTTCAACATGATTAATTTTTCTTATTCGGTAGACGTCTTAAAACGGAAAATTATATTACATTTAAATAATTAAATCAATTTAACTTCATCCTATTATACCTAACGCAGTTTTATAACAATGTAATATTGGTAACTGAGATTGTTCTGTTTCTTCTTTTTAAGCACCATCAAATATGAATCGTTTTTAAAACTTACTTTTTAATCATTCAATATTTTAATTTTAAATCGAATTTGGATTTACGTGCTCACGTGGTTTCCTGATTTGAAATTAGACTGAACTCACACTATCACCTGGATTGGTATGCCAGAGTATATCTCTTTTCCATACAAGTTTATGCCTGCGTTGGCCCAAATGCATATCCAACTAATTGGGATTTTGATTTGGCGGATATGAGATTTATCTCATTTCCACGTATATCCTTGGGTTGGACAATGGCCACAAACCAGTTAAAATGAGTATAGTGTTTTGGATTGTTTTTGAAATCAGGATTGTTTTTCGGGTACCTTAAATTGATAATTACTATAATTTAATTCGATGGTGCTTATTTATATAGAATTAAATATACCTCAATACGCGTTTGTTATATATTAAATTTTTAAATTCCGTTGAAAAGCCAATTAATGTGCTTAGCGAAAAATCCTAATTGCCAATAGGGGGTATGTTTAGTACGTAGGTGCATTCTGTCTGTCCCGACTGATCCAGACAGGATCTGGAGTGTAAATCGTGCATGCGTATAGGTCGGGTATACGTATCTTTGGAAGATTCACAACTCCGGGCGAATAAAAAAAAAAAAAAATGCACTTGCCTGTGCAGTTGAGGACTTGCGTACTTTACAATACCAAAATACACTTACGTCAAAAATCTGCACAAGTGCTTTTCTGCTGTAGCCTCAAACTTGAGGACTTGAGCAGTTATGCACTTGTGCACATTGAAAATTTTGACAACTTTGAAAAACGTGATAGTGGTGTGTTCATGAAAACCTAACTGCACAACTGCACAAGTCCTCAACTGCACAGACAATTCGTGAATACCACTATTCAAATTAACCAGCTGCGACGAACATACATCAAATTTTTGTAGTATATGCTACTTTCGAATTTAATAGTCATCTAAGTTTGAACAAAATTTTTATTCATACCGAATCCAAACTTTTTTGTTGCACTTTACTTGTTGGTAGTTACTACAAATTACTGAAGATACTACTTTTTATTCATACGAGCCAATGTGGGGAGTTGAAATGTATGAAACTATGTTTACATGTGTTAAAATGTTTTAAGATGTGCTCAAATGCTTTGAATTCTGCTGTGTTTGCGTGCACCAGAGGCTTAAAAATGTGTTACGAATTAGTGAAAATGTGTTGACATATGTCAAGATGTGAGAAAATGCGTTGAATTGAACTGTGTTTAGGTGCATCAAAGGATTAAAAATGTGTAGATTTTTCTGAAAATGTGCTGACATGTGTGCTGATGTGCTGATTTTGTGACTGAGGTGAGCAAAAACTCGTTGTGCTTGCGTTCTTCGGGAGATTACAAAATTTGTTGATATGTGTAAAAATGTGTTGTTATGTCTCGAAATTTATTGCCATGGGTGACAGAGATCTGCAACGGATAGCTTTTTTGCGACTCTGAGTATATCCGAAAAAAATAAGTACAAAAACCTACTCACCCTAAGCGCACACAACTCGACTCATATTCTCTTCTACGAAGCTAGAATGCGGCGGCTCAAATAAATATGAGTATCCTAAGTCATGAGTCGGATCAGGAAAGATCGGGTTTTTTCGGTTCATAAATACTTATGGTTGTTGTCGTCTTGCTGATACTTATCCTACTTGCCCAAATACTCATAATCGACACAAGTAGCCGAATCACTCGGCTCATCTGCCACGGATATGAAAGAGAGCGCAGTAGAGCGCAGCAGTAAATAGTGAGCGAGTTTTTTGTATTTGTTTTGTGCTATTTTTTCCTACGCATATCTAAATGCTGAATAACAGATGTGTTATTCTTGTGTTACTTTTTGTTTTTATCGTGCACAGTGAAAGCTGCGCATGAGGTAACGTTGTTAAGGCTTAAAAATAATACGCAGTTTCGATAGTATCGTAAGTCATTCATTTTCTGCAATCAGCAATTATTATTAAATTTGTAAAGTATTTTTTTATTTTTCTGTAGCCTTCAGTTACCAAATCACATGCGCATAATATAAATTACACTTCTATTGCACGTGTTTACGCACAAGAAGCAAACAGACACGTGCGCCGCACAGTGGTTGAGCCCCATACAAAAGTTGTCAATAAATAGAAGGACTCATCGTAAACCAATTAAATTTTGTGTATTATTTGGAATTTGCCTTATTAGAATACACACAAAAATATTTTTAAATCCGCCCTCAATCACGCCTGCCTCCCATACAACACAAATATTTAAAAAGCCATATTTTTTTTGTCTTAAACCAATACAAGAACCATTCTGTCAGAAATCTTCAATATATGTCTATTATAAAAAAAGTATTTTCTGCCACGCCCACCTCCCATACGAAATTTTCCAATTCACGTGGTTTTCCGTATTCCAAGTTCAATGAAGCGCTGCATCTAAACTGTCTAAATTAAAGGTTTATAGTATTTAAAAATATTATTTGTTGCTTTTTATAAAAACAAAAACAAAATCATCAAAAAAAAGCTTATCGTTTCGTTTGAATTCCAAAAAAAGGAGTGAACCTCATGCTTTTTGCCACAAATTGGCACTGGTTGTAAATGTGATACTATCAACAGTTAAAAAAGATAATAGCATACTTTTTAGCATTGTGATAAAGTGAGCACAGGTCGTGTAGCATAAAAACATGGCTTGCATACACGGAGAAAACTGTTTGCAAAATTAGTATTGTGGTTAAGCAAAACTTGCGCTTGATTCTAAGCCACTTCAACATTATGCAAAATTTTAGCAAAAACTAATCAAAATATGCTTTTCTAATATATAACAACTAAGCAAATATTTGCTTGAATTAAGTAAGCATTTGCTCCTCCCATTTATAATAACTTAGCAAATTTTTGCTGAAATTAAGTAAAAATTTGAATGTAATCAAAATTTTGCTTTTTCCTAAATAATCGAGGAGTGATTGCAATTTTGCAATCTTTTTCTTAAATCACATTGTGATTGAGCAAAGTTTTGCTGATTTGCTTTTAAGCAAAACATTTGCTTGATTCAAGCAAATTAATTTTCTCCGTGTACGTATTCTAATTCTGTTGTTTAGAATCAAAGAATATATATTTCGCTTTCAGCTAATTGAAGATGTTTGAAGATCATTTCTTGACAAGGGAATTTGAATGTTTGAATAGTTTTGAAAGCATTTTATTGCGAAATTCATTAAAATGTTTCATAGTAAGCTATAAGATAATGTGAATTAGTTTAACTTTATACATATCACATTATTGTTTTACTAATTCAATTTAGTTGTAATTATTTAAAAAAATATTTAATATATATTAACATAGTAAATTAATAGACTGAGAAACACACTATAGAATATTTAAGTACTCTGCAAATATAAAGTATTGCAAAAGAAGCATAATAACATTTTTAAAGCATTTATCGTATTTAGTAAGTAAATGCTTTCACTATTTACATTAAAAATTTAACGATTTTAACTCGTAAGAAGTGATCGTTAAACAAAAAATGCCTCAAATAATACTAAAGAAAATGACTATAGCAATAAACCTTGAGACTAAACATATCTATATTTTCTTCTAAACGCATTTACCAAATGTTGTTCAAGGACTCAAAAATTTCTGTCAGTTTTTTTTAATCGCTCAACTTACAGTCCAATAAAAGCATTTCTTTATTTAAAATATCGTCGACATCCATAGATCATTATGTTTTATTCTGCAAAAAAATAAATTTACGTTTTTTTGTCATATCAACTTTGCATAAGAAATTTATTGCAAAATTAAAAAAAAAATATTTCAAGAATGCAAAAAACTTTTTCAATAATGTTTTGTGTACTTAAAAAAACCAGATTGCAATACGTTTTCTCAATTGTCTGTAATAACTCTTGAAAAATATCAATATTTTACGAAATTTTTTCAACATTTTTACATCAATTGTATATTAAGGCGTCTACACAGAAAACCTATATACATATATTTCTGATAAATATTTTGGAATCATGTGAGTTTGAATATTCTTAAGCAACGCAAAGAAAAAAAAATCACAAAAAGAGATCATCAGTTTTGGTATTTATTTCCAACTTTTAACCACTGTGCGCCGGCCTTTTGGTTTTGTTTTATTTTTGTTTATGTCTAACAAACCAAAATCACAAGCGTTGTTATTGTTTCTTTCTCCATAGAGTGCAACAATAAAATAGCAAAAACTCGTTTTCGAGAAAAAACAAACAAAAAATGAGAGCTCACATGGCCTGCAGACAAATACTTATGAAAAGTGCATACACAAAAAAAAAACTAATTAACGCTTAGAGACGTTGGCAGAGAAGGAGCAGTACTCAGAGTACACTCAAAATACATTCGGATCGAGCGCTTTTGTAACAAACTGACTCAACGCACTCATTGAAAACGGCTCGAAGTGGATCGGATCACGCCGCTCTCGGATATGAGAATATACTTATAACCGAAAAAATGCTAATGAGCCGAATGCCTATAAGTATTTTACACATATTAATAAGTATGGATAGAGTTCAGAACAGCACGACACTCGGGTATGATTTGAGTATCCGAATTCTGTCGGATACTCATTGCAGTTCTCTGATGGGTGAAGATATTCTGAGGTCAGTTGAAATCTGCTGCACTTGTGTGCATCAAAAGTCTTAAAGAGTCTAGACATGTGTGAAAAATTACTCAAATGTATGGAGATTTGCGTGCATCAAATGTATGGAGATTTTCATGCGTGCATCAAAGAGTTAAGTGCTATAAAACACCAAGCATTAAATAAATGTTCTGTAATTACAACATTTTCCACACGATTAGCACCTTTTAAGTTGTAAACAAATCCTTTTAGCCGCCATTGCATGTTATAGCCAATCAACACTTCATAATCAGCTGTGCGAAACCCAGTGACCTAGATGTTGTTGTTGTTGTTGTTGTGGAAACCTGATCCATCACCAGCAATGACTGAAAGTGAAGAACGATCAAAAGAACGTGTCAACAATGGCAACAAGTAACACGAGTGGACAGTGGAACGTGCAACCAGCCAATCAACCAACCACCAACCAACCAACCACTTGGTGGGTTTCACTGACTTACTGCATCACTGCTGGCTAAATAAACAGTCAAAAATGCTCTCAACACTTGCTTGGTTTTGAAAATGGTTTTTTTACGGCGGTTGTTTTTGGCGTATTTTTAAAATGAATCTACTTTGCATACGCTTTAAAAGCCTAATGAGTGCAAAGCAAAAACCACCAGCAATGGCAACACTTAAGTTTACGCGCCCAACAACATTTGACCATTGAGCATGTTGCAGCACTGGTTAAAATAATTGTTGCCACTCACTAACAACAACGCTTCGTTGATCAAAGAATAATTTAATTTTTTTTTTCTTAGTGGCTGTTGGCGTTTTAGTTGGCCCAAAACCAGCAACAAGTAGTTATGCCGCACAGTGGTATTTTTGTGGCAACACATAATTTTTTAAATTTGGTTTTTTCCAAAAATATAAGCAAATAGTTTGAAATATCCAGATAAGAAAGTCATAAATTTGTGAAAAGTAAGTTATTTTTCACTGATAGAAACATATTAAAAAAACATAAAACTAATGTTTTCCGTAGGTGGAGCAATTTTTCTTAAACACAAAATTAAAAATAAATATATCTCTAACTTTAATTTTGTTGTAGAAAAGTTAGAAAAATAGAAATAGTTTTTATTTTATTAACATCCAAAAGATAGTTTTATATTGAATTTGTTTGCTCGCTGCGAATAGGTAGGTATGATCATGACTGTGAAACTATCTTCTTTTAATTTTTGAAAAGTTTAGCTGCGACCATTTGCAACGCCGAAAATGACAAGCGTTTTTCTAAAATTTTATTCGATATTTTTATGAGTGTGTGAAAATAGCATTGCATAGTTTTAGGGATTTCTGTATTATTATGACACACAGCAGTGATGTGGTTTGGTGGGATTTCGCCCTTTTCGTGGGATTTTTTGTACTCTTCAGTTTTGTGCGTAATTTTTTTGTTCTCTCCTATCTTGTGTTTACCTACTCTCATCGTCGCTTACTGTGTAAGGTAGATGTAATCAGTGTTTTAGCGGCCATGTTCGAACAAATGTAATTGAGAATTGTAAACAAACAACGGAGGCCCCGCAACAACATTGTATTTAAGATATAATTGATTGCGTCATGTGTCCATTTACCACTGCGTAAATGTCTAGTTGCTCACAAACCCAATCAAATAACATATTTGCATAATATAAAGCACTTATTTTAACCTATTGAATTAGGCTTAAGTTTTGCTCCAGTAGTATCACAAGTTTTTGTTTTGCTAGTTTCGTTCTTCTTCTTTTTGTGCAGTTTGCGCAACTTAAAAAAGTTAGAAGCTATAATCGTCTATAAAATTATTTAAATTTGATATCACTTTATTTTTTTTTTTCAAAATGCGAGAGTTTCAGATTTTAAACACACAGCTGTTAATAAAAAGATTCGTAATTTTTTAAAGAGACTTACTGCATGTTCATGTTGAACGAAACGAAGTCTGAACGTGGTGCGAGAAACGGTAAGCAATGCATTTTTTCATATTAAAATATATTGTTGCTCCTTTCTTTCATGACTCTCAGCCTACGCTTCGTTTTACATAAACATGCAGTTAGGGAATTTAACGAATGAAGAAGTTTGTCTTATTTTAGAAGATGTATAGAATTTATTTGTTAAAAAGATTAAGGCCAAATTGCAAAACTCATCTAGAAACAAACGTCGATTTCTTTCACAAAATTGAGTGTGGTTCAATCGTAAGTAAATATTTATGTACTATATTATAACAAAGTGAATATTAATTTTCATGAAAATATGTATGGGAGGTAGATTAAAAAGAAGGCGAATAAAGTCCATTCTTTTTAATAGCAAAATTATGTTAGCAAATTAATGACCTGTGTTGAACTTTATCCAATTATATCGAGCCATTTCAAAGAAATCTGTAAAAATTCGTTATTTTTGTGAAAATTTGTAAGGGAGGTATATTAAGAGGAAGGCGGATCACGCCCATTTTACACCTATGGTATAAACTAGAGTGCGTAGGTGCACTAAGTGCGTAGGTGCACTTAAAACCGGCTTCAAAACATTTTTTTATTTCACACTACACTGCACTGTCTTGCTTGCTGCAAAGAAATCATGTGTGTGATTGCAGCGAAGACGAACAAAACATGATAGAGCAATAAAAAACAGATCATTGATATAGTTGATCTAAGATATCGTTGTCAGAGAGCTCACTGCAGTCAATGCACCGAAAGCTTGTTGACTGGCAATAGATGATTTATATCAGACAGCGAACACTAAGTAAAAATGGGTCACGCATCATTATTTAACAGTGCTAGGAGGTTGCTGAATTCGAATCTGAAGTCAGAATTTTAAAAATAAAAATGGGTAATAGGGCTGCCACCTATTTTTTTATTTACATATGCGATGCTGGTGCGAACATCAGGTAAAAATGGGTCGCTCAATCCGAATCCGTTGTCAGAATTTAAAAATAATGTAATTTTTTTATAATAGGGTTGCCACCTAATATTATGTATTTTTAGAAGTTTTAATTATCATTTATCAGTGTTAGGGGGGTCGCTGATATCGAATCTGAAGTCAGAATTTTTAAAAAAAATAAACATGGGTAATAGGGCTGCCACCTATTTTTTTTTATTTACATATGCGATGCTGGTGCGAACATCAGGTAATAATGGGTCGCTCAATCCGAATCCGTTGTCAGAATTTAAAAATAATGTAATTTTTTTATAATAGGGTTGCCACCTAATATTATGTATTTTTAGAAGTTTTAATTATCATTTATCAGTGTTAGGGGGGGGTCGCTGATATCGAATCTGAAGTCAGAATTTTAAAATTCAAGATGGTGGATAGGGTTGCCACCTTCATTTTTTGCATTTTTACGAATTCATTTTTATTTTAAAAAGTAAAAGCAAACCTATTATTTCAAAATTTTATAATTTTGAAATTCTGACCGCGGATTCGAATTCAGCGACCCTTTTTTGGTGTATAATTTTTTTTGCCAGCCCCGAATTCATAAAAATGCAAAAAAGGAAGGTGTCAACCCTATCCACCATCTTAAATTTTAAAATTCTGACTTCAGATTCGATACCAGCAACCCGCTATCACTGATAAATGATGTTTAAAACTCTAAAAAATACATATTATTAGGTGGCAACCCTATTGTTACAAAATTTCATAATTTTGAAATTCTGACCACGGATTCGGATTCAGCGACCCCTTTTTGGTGTATATTTTTTTTGTCAGCCCCGAATTCATAAAAATGCAAAAAATGAAGGTGGTAACCCTATCCACCATCTTGAATTTTAAAATTCTGACTTCAGATTCGATATCAGCGACCCCCTAACACTGACAACTGATGTTTAAAACTCTTAAAAATACATATTATTAGGTGGCAACCCTATTGTTTCAAAATTTTATAATTTTGAAATTCTGACCACGGATTCGGATTCAACGACCCATTTTTACCTAGTCAATCTTGAAAATCTTGAAGTTGGTGTAAAAAAATGTCTAGTTAAGGGCTGACGACAGCTGACGACCGCTGATTAAAATTATCAAAATGATCCAAATGATCTATTGCCATATATTTCTTTTTAATTTTTTATTTCATATATTTTATTGCTATCCTACCCTAAACGATTAAATTTTATTGCTTGTGGTGTTGACGAACAAAAACGCCATGCTTGGATTGCCGAGAGAGAAAGTGTGTATTGCTTGTCGTTGCAGGCTTTCGTTTGCTGTTGAGCAAATCAAACTCTCAAGTGTTATTAGATGACAGTCAACTGTGAGCAATGCAAAAAATCACAGTGTGTGTACGTTCAAATAGATGCACCGACACAGGGCTTTAGTATAAACTTACAATGTACAAATACATATTAGACATATTAACATATATACAATAGAATATACATATTTGTTTCCGTTGCTTCACACAAAAAAGATCACTGTGCATCGTAACATAACTGAGTGCGCCACAAATTAAATAGCTTTGCAGCACTACTACAAAACTGACCGAGGAGTAGCAAGCTACCCAGCCAAAGCATTATTGGTCTTTGTAGGTGAACCATGGCAATTAATGTTGCAATGTTGCAGCGGCATGAGTTTTTTTCTGTTGAACAAAAGAATGTTATTTAATAGCTAGCTAGTTTTGACCACGTTGGAAAATTTATATAAAAAATATATTGTTTTTTTTTTTGTTTATTTTTCTCTTTACTCTTTGCTTATATTGTTCAAAATATATGGAAACAAAGGTCTACCAATTTTATATGATGCTTTTGTAATGGAGTGCTCAAAATCCATGGTACATACCCTAAATTAACTGTTTGGGCTTATCATTTTATGAATTTAAGTATTAAGATATATTTAAAAAAAAAATATGAATAAAAAAGTTGCTGGACATTCACATGGTATATGTTTCGGAGTTTTTTCTACCTCACCAAGTCCATTGAAAAAGTTTAATTTATAGACCAGAAAAAAGTGACTGTTAAAGGTAATGGATGTTTTTTGCAGAATATTTATTTGAAGAAAATGCTATGCTTGCCTCTCTGTGCCTTACCATAATTAAGAGGTGGGTGCGTGCCGTGCTTTTTTCGCGACACGACGTGACACGCCACACACGTGCCTAAAAAATAGCTTCGTGCGTGCACGTGTGTGCCCGTGCTAAAGAAAAGCAAAGTCTTGCGTGCCTTTCCGCTTTCGTGCCCTAAAATTTGACTACTTTCACTTTAACAAGTATTTAAAAAACTAATAAAAATAATAAAAACATATTCTAACGTTATAATAATTCCAATATTTTTAATTTGAAACATAAATTTTAAAAAAATATGTGTATCATTTTCATAGCTACTTTGCAAAATCGTTCCAAATCGTGATTTTTCGTGCGTGTTCGTGCTTTTTCGTTTAAGTACGAAAAATCAATTTCTGAATAAAGAAAATATTTTCTTAATTTAAGCAAAAGCAGAGTTTGTTATTAAAAATATTCTAGAATTAAGAAATTATTTTGCTTGATTTAAGCATGTTAAACTTATACAAGTACCAAAGACAAAGAGACTAAATGAGTAGAAGAGGTCCAGGTTCAGAGAGCCGCCTTTTCTCACTCAGTTTCAAGTACCTTTGCAAGAGTTGTCCCAAACTGAAATGACTCTTCTCAA
Source organism: Dichetophora obliterata (assembly GCA_963920525.1). Classification (NCBI taxonomy): domain Eukaryota; kingdom Metazoa; phylum Arthropoda; class Insecta; order Diptera; family Sciomyzidae; genus Dichetophora; species Dichetophora obliterata. The sequence continues at coordinate 170,897,529 of OY986438.1, forward strand.
TGTTTTTGTCACAATTTTCGTTTTCTGTTCTTAGAACAGCTAAAATGTAATATATTCCTGTGTGCACAAGCAAGCTAGGAATAGGTTCGCTTATTTAATTGATCTTTCTTGTTTTTTCACATGTCAAATCGTATTGAATCGTATGTATGTCAGGCTGCAAATTAGTTTTGTTAAATTCACGAAATTTTAATGATTTTTAATTATATGAAGGAAAATGAATTTATTTCATATTTCACAGTCATGTATTGAAATTATAATATAAATTAATAAATACAAACCGAAATATGATATGATGAAACGATTTGTTTACATTTTGTGTGTCAACATATCGACTGTGTGCACAAGCGAGGTAGGAATAGTTTCGATAGTTTTGAAGTTTATTTTTCCTGAGAAAAACTGAGTGAGATATGAATTTTTTAATTATAAAGCTTTTTCGTAAATTTCTCCAGCTAAAACAGAAAACAGCTGGTAGCATCATCTAAAAAAATTTTTTTTAAATTTTAGTTTTTATATTTTGATATAATGATCCCATTTCCGGTTGGGCTCGGTAGATTTGCAAAAAAATGGATTTTATTGAATCACCCTATATGTATATCAGCTACTTTATTGACACAAAATATGAAATTGCTTCTCGAGTACGTTTCAGTCTAATAAATTATATAAGATACTATTAATATACATATATAATATATAAGTCTAACATATACAGTACGACCTCGCTCAACGCAACCAATTAAATTCAAGTCAATTGCGAAATCTGAGGTTATTGCAAAAACCGAGGAAAAATTTTATATTGGCCAATAGACCTATTTCCAAAAAAAAATATGCATTTTCTACACATTCAAATTAAAGTGAATCGAAAAATGTTTGTTCAGAAACATAATTTCATTTTATTCAATTTATTTTTTTAAAAATTGGGAAATTTTGGTCTGCACTTTGTTGCAATTTATACTTTGCGTACAATTTGGGTGTTGAGATTATCGAGGAGTTGCGTGTAGCGAGGGTTGCGTTGAGCGAGGTCGTACTATATTTAGCCCTTCAACTAAATTTTCTTAGTATCCTAGTTTCCTAAAGCAATTAAAGAAAATTTGAAGAGATATGTAAATTTTTCATTTAAAAAAAAATTTAATTTTTTGCTTCAAAACTTTTTCAATATTTAATTTATTACAAGATATCAGAAAAATCTTTTAAAATAAGGTTTGATAAATTTTATTTTTTCAAATAAGTTAAAGAAATGAGTAAATAAAACAATTCTTAAACATTAATAATTTTTGTTTTATATAAAAACACAATGTAGCTAGCTGTCTTCAGATTTTTATTTATTACTGTCAGATACTAGATATAAAATAATCTTATATACGAAGCAAAACTTTCTAATTTTTAGATAATAAATAACTTGGATCAAGCAAGCTCTTCTCTTTATAGGAAAAATCAAAGCCTTCCAATATTGAGAAAATTGTTTATTTGGATAAAGCAAATTCTTCTCAATTCCAGAAAAATAAATTTCTCAAATCCAGCGAACTATTCTCGTTTTCAGCAAATTGTTTACTTGGATCAAGCATATTCTGCTCATAATAAGAAAATTAAGTTTCTAATATCAAGCAAAACAATCTAGTACTAGAAAATTGCTTACTTAAATCAAGCAAAATTTTCTCTCTTCAAGAAAACATTAGACTTGAATCTAGAAAACATATTCATGAACTTAGAGAAAATGTTTCTTGAAGCAGACATTTTTTTCTTAATATCATGTGTTTAAAATTTGCTCAATTCGAGAGAAATAATGCTTGAATTGCGAAATTTACGCTTGAGTGTAAACTGATAGCCTATTTGCTTGATTCAAGCTTGACTTTTTCTCTCCGTGTATTAATTATTCAACGAAAATCAAGCAATTAATAAAAATAGAGCACCTTGCTTGCATTTTTTTGTGTCTGTAAAAGTTCTATGCTAAGTGTTTTTTGGTCTATCTACCAGCTAGATCAACTTTCACTAGAAATTAACGAGTTGCTTTTCTAACTGACTGTAAAAAACCGCTGAGCATCGTTAGACAATATAAGAGATCAGGTTATTTTGACGTGTCCCGATTGCATTTTAGCTCAGATTTTCCCGAGAAAAACAACTCAAAAGTATATTGAGCTAATAAGCTTGTTGAGGTCTATCCCATTGGGAAATTTTCTACCAACGTCGAAAATCTGTCTGTAGCACATGAGGTCTATAAACAGATGTTACCTGACATGTGGTTATTTAATTGCTGTTATCTGCTCTGCATGAATATCAATAGGTTATCCAGGAGTTGATGCCAAAATGGTACAATTACATGATTTTCATTTTTTAGGGACTTTAGGTGATACGATGGGCCCAAGTCGTTGAAAATTAACTTCAAAATAAGGTAAACAGCATAAAAGATATCCTAAGGTTTCTGAAACTTTTAATATCCAAGAGATCTTTGACAAAACGCTTGCTTAACCTAGATACAGAAATTCTGTCTTTCTCTTTACGTGGTTGCAGCTATTTTTTGTCGTTTATATCCTTCATTTCGGGTTTTCCAAGGTTTTACTTCCAGTCCAGTATGTTTGCGTGGGTGAATAGATTATTTTAAAATCTTGATAGCTACTAATATTGACATAAAGTTGGCTGCTAATTTTCATACTCAAATGTCACAGTTGTTTCTAACTTATTTTGGCCTGCTCTGTATATATTAGCACATAATTTACATAAAATGCTTGAATATATAACAAAAAACCACACAATATTTTGCTTCGATCTGCCCAAAATTTTTACTTAACTATTTTATTTTATTTTTGTTTTACATTTTCAGACAAAACATAATTCGCAACATTGTCAAAAACGATGCTATCTTTGTTACCTTAAAGTTATGTATGCAATTATAAAAACATAAATATTATTTAATTTTTGGTAACGCATGAAGCAGTTTAAACACAATACTTTTAGCTCCTAACAACAGATTTATTTCTTTAACCCTCATCGGTCCCCTGTATGCGCACGCATACAATTTTTATCTTTAACCTTGATTTAAATAAAAACGGTTCAGCGGAATGGCCTTGTATTTTGCAAAGTAGAATTATTTTGCCTGAACAACCAAAAAAACCCGTTTTTGATTTTGTACCCTTACTGTATTTGCCTGTGCAGTTATAGTTACGAATCGATCCCTGTGTATGTGCGCGCATACACATAAGCAGGTACCTGGAATTGCCGCTTATTTTTGTGTGTGGAATTTTGGTTGTGTTTCGAAGTATTTGATAAAAAATGGATAGAGTTTTACGTGAAAGAAGGCAGCGAGATGAACTAGAAATGGAATTTGATTTGGAAAGCGAAGCGGGCGAATCTCCGTGCAATAGTGACGATGATTTTGCACTATCAGACGAGGAGAATGATGAAAGTGAAGTTGCGCGTGCATTCGGATAAAGACGACATTGAGCCACTTGAGCAAAATGTAGCAGAAGAAAATGCAGCAAATTCTGAAAATAAATATTTTTCAAAAAATAAGAAAATTGAATATTCATTGCAACCATTTGAAATAAATCGAAGAAATTCATTTCGACGTGGAGAAAATTTCACTTCAGGTAAAAACCTACCCTCTTTGTTATGGGTTCATGTTCATAATATGTTTCATTTTTGTTATAATTCAGGTCCAAAAGCATTAGCAGCTGCTACTATAGTTGATGTTTCGTCTGCATTTCACATGTTCCTTGAACCGGTTGAGAATATTGTTTTGAACATGACGAATTTATATGGTGTGCGAAAGTACAAAGACGATTGGGAAAACATTGATTTGGACACTCTGTACGCATACTTTGGATTACGGTGAATGTGTCACTAAACTGTGGAATGACGAAACTGGTCGGCCATATTTAGAGCAACAATGTCTTTGAAAATGTTCAAGCGTATCCATGGTTGCATTCGATTTGATGACCGCATTATCGTAGATGAACAGTTAGTTCCGTATCGTGAGCGATGTCCGTTTCGTCAGTATATTCCATCCAAGCCGGCGAAATATGGCATCAAAATTTGGTTGCTATGCGACTCAAAAAGCTGGTATGCATACAACACACAAATTTATGTTGGTCGGAATCGTAATGCCACTCCTGAACGTAATCTCGGACGTCATGTTGTTTTGGATTTGGTGGAAGGACTTTCTGACAGAAATGTAACGTGTGACAACTTTTTCACTTCGTATGAATTGGCAGAAGATTAACATAAGAATCGCATGACTATTTTGGGAACAATAAGGAAAAATAGGACTGAAATTCTTTCAGTTCTACTCGACATGCGTCAAAAGCCAATTTATTATACAGAAGTTGTATATGAACATAAATTGCAAGCAGTTATGTTGTCATATGTTTCTTGCCGGTACCGATTTGTGACATTGCTCAGTACATACCACAATGTTGTCAGCATAAATGAGAATAGTGAAAAGAAGAAACCTAACATCATTGAAGACTACAACAAAACCAAGAGTGGAGTTGATACTATTGATCAAATGGTGGCTACGTACACATGCAAACGAAAATTCAATCGGTGGCCAATGGCAGTATTTTGTAACATGCTTGATGTTAGTGCGTTGAATGCATTCGTGACGTTCATTGCATTGTTCCCGAATTAGAAAAATTCTAAAACGAACCATAATATTCGTCGTCGCCTTTTTTTCGAGGAGTTTGGATTGAATCTCGTTGAAAAACAGATCACTAAACGTAAAAAACGAATGATGCATCAAAGTAATGATGCTTCCAGTAATGATGCTTCCAGTGTTATTCAAAGAATTCGGGAGATTCACCATTTACCAAGTACATCAAAACGAGACCGATGCTACATTTGCACATATAAAAATAACAAAAATCTTTTTGCTTCACGCTGTGAAAAGTGTAGAAATTTCATTTGTGCTGTATGAATTTTTCATGTATTTAAATAATTCAAATAATTGACAAAAGGTTAAAATTCAATTTCTTTTTCTAATATATGTAATATTCTAATTAATTTTATTCTAAATCTACCTTTGTGAAGTTCAAATGTATTAATATGATAGTAAACAATGTAATTAACATAAAAAATCACAAATCATAGGTGGTTGTTAATTATTTTTAACTTTTTTACAATTAAAAATATATGTGTATGCGCAATGGGACCGATTAGATGTATTTCTCGAGGGACCGATGAGGGTTAAAAAACCCATTTCGTTATCTTAATATACTTCCTTTACCAATAATTTGCTAGTTATTTATAAAGCAAGACCGGATATTATAAAGTGGTGGACAACAATTGTGCCAAACTATGTCTGATGCGGACAACTTAAATAAAACTAGTTCGGTCAACAAACATATCTACCTCCTACAATGATAAAAGTAGACGTTAGACTTTATGAATCATAAAAAAATAGAGCTTTTATTGATCAAAAATAACTTGTGTTTGAGATATAAATGACGTGCTAAGTATTAGGTATTCAGTACAAAATACAACTTTCCTTTCAACTCTAACTTTAAATCTAATTCACACTCCAACTCTAACTCTACGTTAAATTTAAAGCCTTGTACCGCCCCTAATTCCAATTCTAACTCTAATAATAAATCTAATAATAATATTTCTAATAATAATATTTATAATAACAATAACTCTCATAACAATAACTCTTGTTCCATTGCTAGAGCAAAAACTTATAACCTTATTCTAAGTCTTATTCTAATCCAAAGAGTACTTAACTTAATGAAAACAATAATTTGCCTTATCCTGTCAAAAAACAGTCCGGAAAAAATTACCTAATTCCCGTCCTAGCGCTGACCCCAATTGGAAGCTTAAAACCAATATCTTTTCTATTTTTACTCCTTAGATCAATGCTTATTCTAATCAAATGAATTATTTTCTTCGGCCCCCTCACCCTAAACGAGTCTCATTCAATCTTAATCCTAACTTGGACACACCAGCAAAAAAAAGGAGAATAACATACTCTATCCTAACTTTGTCCATTCCCATACTCCAAGCCCATCTCCTTCTGTTCCAGTCACAAATACAACCTCTAATCAAGATGGTAGCCTCACATCTTTCATCGACCCTCTTCAACCACCAAGTTTAAAACTTACTTTGAACTCTTGTGTTGATACTGAGAGAGTTCTCTCCTAAGAGAGAATAGTGTCTACAACAATGTGCGTCTGTATCTTGCTTATTTGCATAAAGCACCGTTCTCTACCTGTATAAAAGTCAAGACCAAGACAAACCTCAAAGTCTTGATTCAGCAAGAAGGTCTACTTACTGATGTCGATGAATTGAGCCATTTATTCACCAGATTCCGCGTGCAACTTGGCTTGACGATCCATCAAGTCAAAGAAGATCTTGACACATATGCTACTGGTCAAAACATATCTTTTATCTTCAAAAGTCCCGTAAAGAGCAACAACAATATTATTCCTAATCAAGTTATAACTCCTAATCAAAACACCAGCCCATTTTTTGCCACTCTTTACTACCAAAATGTAAGAGGATTACGCACCAAAATCTCTACAGTGTTCCTTAATTCCCTTTAGCTTCCCTACGACATATTTGTCCTTACTGAGACCAATCTTACAGTGGCCGACTTCAAGGATACTGAGGTCTTTGCTTCCGATTTCGCGGTTTTCAGAGACGATGGTTTAGATGATCTCTTCTCAGGTCGTGGTGTCCTTCTTGCTATTGACAATCGTTTCGATCCAACCTTTATAAAAAAATTCCCACTCTGCTAACTTTGAATTTATATGTGCCAAAGTTTGCTTCGCAAAACGAAATATGTTCAATATCTGCTGTTATACTCGCCCGTTTAAACCAGTGAATGGTTATTAGTTTACAGTAGACGAAATAGATTCACTTTTGGATCTTATGGATCCATTTCGGACTGTTATATTTCTGGGGGGATTAAATCTTCCCAACTTTCAATGGGTCCTCTCTGATGACGAATCCCACTATTTTTCTTAAACCCTACCTCTGAAAAAGAAATTTTGTTCACTAGCTGTATTTCAGACTGCGACCTTAACCAGTTTAGCGGAGTTACTAACAATTTAGGTAGACAACTAGAACTAATTTTTTCTTCGGATTCAGATAACTGTATAGTCTTAGCAAGTAACAACCTCTTTTCATTACTCGATTAGTACCATTCACCACTATCCCTTACCTTATATTATAACATTTATATCAAAAATATACACTTCGAGCACTCGTACAGCTTCAACTTTCAGAAAACTGATTTTGTAAAATTATAAATTTTATTCAGTAGAATCGATTTCCAGCATCTTTTCGATAAAGCTAAAGAAAGCGTTGATATTGCAATTGCTCACTTCTATGACATAATTTTCGACTGCTTCACTCAATCTGTCCACTTCACCAGGCAGAAAAACTTTTTGTCATATCCTCCCTGGTACAATAAGGAACTACGTGCACTCCGTCACAAAAGAAACAAACTGAAGCTATGAAACTATGGCGCGCATATTTAAGTTCTCGTTCTTATCTTGACCTCTCATATTGTCTTCACGCCTATAACCTTTTCTCCGAACTCTGTAAAAGGCTATACGAGTCTTATCTTGCTCATATTTGAACTAGACTACAACGCATACAAAAGCAACGCCGATTCTTGCAATCTTCAAGATGATCTGGTTAGTTTTTCCACTTGGTGCCAGCAAAGTCTTCTTAAACTCAACATCAGTAAATGTCAAGCAATTACATATTCACGTAAGCATCTTCAGCTTCCCCTGAGAACTTTTTACTTACTCGGCAAGCCAGTTCCTCCTGTAAGCTATTTACAGGACTTAGGTGCAATATGTGACAAGGAACTTAATTTTAGGTCTCATATTGATAACTTCATTAGTAGAGCCAACTCTGCGCTGGGTTTCGTGAAACACTAGTTCAGAAAGTTCTCCAATCCTTACGTGACTTAATCTCTCAACCTTACCTTTGTTAGGCCCATCCTTGAATATGCCAGCCAGGTTTGGTCTCCTATCTAAAACACCCATTCTGTCTGAATCGTAGCCGTTCAATGAAGATTCATTCGGTTCGCACTTCGCGGTCTTCCTAATTCTGAGACTTTTAACTTACCCCCTTATGCAGACTCTTCAATTAGATCAGCGAATTCGATTCTCATCTGAGCAGATCTCGACACCGAAATGCCCTTCCTAACTCCAACGCCATTTCTTCTTACCTTCTACTCCACTTTTTCCCCCTCTATAATGATTTTCTTACAATTAAGAAATGGTACATATTATAGTTAACGATATTTGTAAGTTCCCTTTATTTCGTCATTTCTTAAAATTACGTTTCTTAAAATAACGTCATTCAGGTGGGTGGATTACGTCCACCACGAATTGGATATATTTCGAACACTAAAACAAGGAAAAGACAGAAAAAAAAAATTATAAATAAATCAACCCTGTTAGAATTCTATGTTCTTAGTTAATCAGCTTGTATAAAGCTTAACGAAAAAATAAATTAATAAAAATACAAAACTATTAAGCACTAAATATTAACTATTAAGTATGTATTAAGTATTAACTATTAAGTAAAAAGTATAAAGTATAAAGTATAAATTATAAAGTAATAAGTATTAAGAATTAAGTATTAAGTACTGACTGTTAAGCATTAAGAATTAAGTATTATTTATTAAGTATTAAGTATTGAGTATTTAGTATTAAGTATTAAGTATTTAGTATTAGGATTAAATATTAAGTATTAACTTTAAGTATTAAGTATTAAATAATAACTATTAAGTATGAGGTATTAAGTATTAAATATTAAGTATTAAGTATTAGGTATTAAGTATTAAGTATTAAATATTAAGTATTAAGTAATAAGTATGAAGTCTTAAGAATTAAGTATTAAGTATTAAGTATTAAGTATTAAGTATGATCTATTAAGTATTTAGAATTATGAATTAAGTACTAATATTTGACTATTGACTATTAAGTGTTAAAAATTAAATATTAAGTATTAAGTATTTAGTATTAATTACTTACTTACTTACTTAGGTGGCCATAGCAACCCGTCGTCGGGTTTCGGCCGATCTCATCAGCTCTCGCCAGGCGCCTCTGCTTCGCGCGCGCCTTCTCCAATTGGTTTCGCCAAGCGCGGTTAGGGCTTCCTCGACCTGGTCAATCCATCGGAGGCATGGTCTCCCTCTTCGTCGTCGGCCTTCGGCCTTCGCCTCGAACACCTTTTTCGCTGGAGCATCGTCATTCATACGATGGACATGACCTAGCCAGCGTAATCGCTGGATTGCGATACGCTGAACTACTTCAATGTCGTCGTATAGCTCATACAGCTCGTGGTTCATTCGTATGCGATAGTCGTCGCCAACTCGAATAGGACCGAAGATTTTGCGAAGAACTTTTCTCTCAAACACCCCAAGAGCGGCTGCGTCTGCTTGCGAGACAACCCATGCCTCAGCGCCATAAAGAAGCACAGGTATAATGAGCGTCTTGTAGAGTGTCAGTTTTGTCGATCGAGAGAGGGCTCTGCAACGTAATTGCTTACTAAGCCCGTAGTAGCACCTATTAGCAATTGTTATTCTTCGCTTTATCTCCAGGCTGACATCATTATTGCTGTTAATGGCGGTGCCAAGGTAGGTAAATTCCTTGACCACTTCAAAGTTATAGTTGCCTGTTGAAACGTGAGAGCCTAGCCGCCCCGCTCCCCTGCCAGCAGGCAGCATATACTTCGTTTTACCCTCGTTTACCGTTTACCGTATTAATTACTAACTGTTAATTATTAAGTTTTAAGTATGTACTATTGACTACTAAGTATTAAGTATTAAATATTATGTATTAAATATTAGTATTTAGTATTTAGTATAAAGTGTTTAGTATTTAGTATTTAGTATTAAGTATTAAGTATTTAGTATTTAGTATTTAATATTTAGTATTTAGTATTTAGTATTTAATATTTAGTATTTAGTATTTATAATTTAGTATTTAGTATTTAAAATTTAGTATTTAGTTTTTAATTTTAGTATTTAGTATTTAAAATTTAGTATTAAGTATTTATTATTTAGTATTTAGTATTTAGGATTTAATATTTAGTATTTAGTAATAAGTATTTAGTATTTAGTATTTAGTACTTAGAATTTAGTATTTAGTATTTAGTATTTAGGATTTAATATTTAGTATTTAGTATTAAGTATTAAGTATTTAGTATATAGTATTTAGTATTTAAAATTAGTATTTAGTACATAGTATTTAGTATTTAGGGTTTAATATTTAGTATTTAGTATTAAGTATTTAGTATTTAGTATTTAGTATTTAGTATTTAGTATTTAATATTTAGTATTTAGTATTTAGGATTTAATATTTAGTATTTAGTATTAAGTATTTAGTATAGAGTTTTTAGCATTTAGTATTTAGTACTTATTATTTAGTATTTAGGATTTAATATTTAGTATTTAGTATTAAGTATTTAGTATTTAGTATTTAGTATTTAGTACTTAGTACTTAGTATTTAGTATTTAGTATTTAGTTTTTAGTATTTAGTATTTAGTGTTTAGTATTTAGTATAAAGTATTTAGTATTTAGTATTTAGTATTTAGTATTTAGTATAAAGTATTTAGTATTTAGTATTTAGGATTTTATATTTAGTGTTTAGTATTTAGTATTAATATTTAGTATTTAGTATTAAGTATTAAGTATTTAATATTTAGTATTTAGTATTAAGTATTTAGTATTTAGTATTTAGTATTTAGTATTTAGTATTTAGTATTTAGTATTTAGTATTTAGTATTTAGTATTTAGTATTTAGTATTTAGTATTTAGTATTTAGTATTTAGTATTTAGTATTTATTATTTAGTATTTAGTATTTAGTATTAATATTTAGTATTTAGTATTTAGTATTAAGTATTTAGTATTTAGTATTAAGTATTAAGTATTAAGTATTTAGTATTTAGTATTTAGTATTTAGTATTTAGTATTTAGTATTTAGTATTTAGTATTTAGTATTTAGTATTTAGTATTTAATATTAAGTATTAAGTAATAAGTAAAAAGTATTAACTATTGAGCATTAAGTATAAGTTATTAGGTATTAAGTTTTAAGTATTAACTATTGACTGTTAAATAGTAAGTATTTAGTATTAAGTATTAACTATTAAGTATTATGTTTTAAATATTAAGTATTCAGTAATAAGTATTAAGTATTAACTACTGGCTATGAGGTATTAAATATTAATATTTAGTATTAAGAATTTAGTATTAAGTATTAACTATTAAGTATTAAGTATTAAGCATTAAGTATTAAGTATTAAGTATTAAGTATTAAGTATTAAGTATTAAGTGTTAAGTATGAAGTATGAAGTATGAAGTATGAAGTATTAAGTATTATGTATTAGGTATTAAGTATTAAGTATTAAGTATTGAGTATTTGGTATTAATTATTAAGTATTTAGTATTAAGTATTAAGTATTAACTATTAAGTATGAAGTATTAATTATTAACTATTGGCTATTAAATATTAAGTTTTAAGTATTAACTATTAAATATTAATTATAAAGTATTTAATATTAAGTATTAACTATTAAGTATTAACTTTTGGCTATTAAATATTTAGTTTTAAGTATTAACTATTAAATATGAATTATAAAGTATTTAATACTAAGTATTAATTATTAAGTATTAACTATTGACTGTTAAATATTAAGTATTTAGTATTAAGTATTAACTATTAATTAGTAAGTATTAAGCATTCAATAATAAGTATTAAGTATTAAAAGTATTAAGTACTAACTATTGACTACTAAGTATTAAATATTAAGTATTTAGTATCAAGTATTTAGTATTAAGTATTAAGTATTAAGTTTTAAGTATTAACTATTAAGTATTAAGTGTGAGGCATGAAGTATTAGGTATTTAGTATTATGTATTAGTTTTTATGTATAACCAATAAGTATAAAGCATTAACTATTCAGTTTTAAGTATTAAGTATAAAGTATTAAGTATTTTGTACTAAGTATATAGCATTAAGTATTAGGATAAAGTGTTTATATTTATGAATAACCAATAAGTACCATTTATAAGTATAAGTTATTAAGTTTAAAGTATTAAGTGTTAAGTATAAAGTGTGAAAAATGAAGCATGAAATACGAAGTTTGAAGCACAGAATATAAAGTGTAACTTATGAGCACCGAGTATGTTTTTTTATAAATCAATATGTATATTAAAATTAATTATATGTTATATAGAAAGTTGTAAGACTTTTGTATTATTTAGTGAAAGCTATATAGCAATCGACAAGTTAAGCACTGAGTTGCTGACCTTTGCTTAATTGTTATGAGTTTTTGTGGTTTTTTAAAATTCTTAAAACATTTTAAAACATCAAAAATGTTTAAACCGGTCAGAATGACTTTTAATTTTTTAGGCAATAAATGCCAAGTTATAAAAAAATTGGTGTCGTTACGAATAAATTTGAATGCCGATATAGAAATTCCACTTTTATTTTTCATGTTTTTGTAGATGCTGTTATAAGTTGCTCTATTTCACCAAATTATTAGGTTTTTGCGTAGGATTTCGGTTTTATCGATGTACTAAAATTGATTAAGTTGCTATAAATTTGCAATTATTAAGTTTATATGGTATTCAGATATCATCACGGCATAAATATCGCACCAACAATGAAACTCGCCTCGCCTCAGCTAAGTTAAGCTTCGACAACTCACTAACTTTGCTGGTCGTCCGTCATTCTGCTGACTACGCTATTCACCGCTAAACGCGTGAATTTCGTGTACAAGGTTAACCCCTTTCCTTTTTTAACCATTTGGCAAATATGTCGAACAAGACAGACAGGCACACAGACAGGCCGATGAATGGACTGACGCATTGGCAGACATTCCATACATTGTTTTTTTGTTCGAATTATTATGCTTCAATTGGTTTTAAAGTTTTTTTTTTAATAAGCTTAACTTAAAAACAATCTTAATCTAAGCCTTAGCTAATATTTTTTCTTCCTTCTTTTCCCCTGCGGTTTTGACGGTTTTACGGTTTGAGCTTCAATTTTGAATGCATATCGATTTGACCTATATTTAATTTTAGCTGGTGTTGGTGTTGTTTGCGAATAATTGAACGTTGAATTGTTGTTTGCGAACGTATAATAAATAACAGAAAAATAGAAGAAGCAGCAGTTTTACCATTCATGTCAAAACATGCCTGGTTGTGTAAAATTTGGTTGCTATTTAATAAAATTTTAATTAAATTGCATTTCTACAATTAACTTCATTGATGCAAGCGTAGCAAATGCGATATGTTTTCGATATTCCGTAGATAATGAATGTACGATAAATAAAACATCATCGTACCGCGAAGAGTACAAGAAGGTATTCAATAATCATTGCAACGATTATGTTATCCAAATTAAGTATACGCCCCAGAGTGCGAAATCTATCATGTATCATTAATTTATGCATTTGGGCAATATTTCATTCAGCACAAATGTGAATTTTTTTGAAATATCTGAAGTAGTTTTTAGTGTTATATTATTAGTGTATTTTGTGCATATTCTGTGCATATCGTTGTAGATATTTTTTGTAGTTGTTTGAATGAATGTAGTTAGAATGTTTGAAATACTTTAATAAACTGCTGAATTTCAGGACCTTCCTCCATAAAATTTATGTTGTAAGAGTTGGAAAATTACAATGCAATTGGCGATGCAAAGGATTACTCTAAATAAGATATGGTTAACATGAAGTAATTTCAAAAAACCAATTAATGTTGCGCAGTCAAACAATTAATCTGAAAATTTGTCATCTGAAAATCTGAAAAAGTCAGTGAATAAAAAGGTTTAATTCAAAAGCGACAAATCTGGCCATAAAAAGCACTTTTAAATATATTTTTATTTATAAAGTTTTGAATTTTGATTGTACGCTAACAATTTTCAGACGTTTAATATAATTTAACCTTTTGTATGGCCGTGTAATAGAATAGTAACAAGACGAATAAGTTCCTAGTTAAACACTTCATGGTCTATTTACACCAAATAAATAATTTTTTTATAACAGACACAAATTTAAGAATATGATTCTAAGACAGAAAGCGAAAAATAACTGGTTTTTTTTCTAATCATATAAAGGTTGTTGTTCGTAAAAAAATATACGATTAATAAATTTTTTATTTTTTTATTGAAACGTTATAAAAAAATATTTATAAACTAACATTTTCTTATACTGCAACTAGTAAGAAATACTAATGTGCAATTTCAATTTGATTTACGAATTGTTTAATTGACTTAACATCAATTTAAATGAAAAAAGGAATAATCAAAAATTTCCTAGCCTAAGTTGTTGCCAAGTATGTTTGCTGCTGCTTCATCGTTGACATGCTGCCGAAGTCTGGTGTTGTGGGTCCTTGCGAACTTGGTTATAGTTTGTGCAACAGTGTTCATCCGTAGATCTCGTAGGATGTCATTGTTCCTAGCGTACTAGCAGGGACGTACCGAGGCCATTTTCATTGGGGGTATCAATGTATTTCGGCCGACTGGATGCCCTTAAGTCCCGAATTTTTTTTTAATAACATATAGTTGAATTATATAAAGTTACTCATCCGTTCGATAAATATAAATAAATCTTAAGGCGTCTTTTTAATTTGAACGGCTTAGAAAAACACTTTGTTATTATTTTTACTAAAAACTTTATTTAATGATGAAAAAAGAACTTGTGTACATCAAAATGCATATAAATAAGTATGTTTTGAATTTTTTTGGCTTGGCCTTTTATCTGCTCTCTTAAGATTTTCGCAATTTGGACATCATTTTTCGAATCCAACAAGGTGGCAACGATTTCTCAGCTTTTACAACAGGTAACTGAACATTTTTTTAAATCATCTAAACGATAATACTTGAAACTATAAGTTAACGTATAATCAGCCCAGGCCTGTAGCCAGACCAAGAAGACAGAGGGGGCAGGCATGAATCTTGGGGGAGGCTATTTTTTGTTTTTTCATTTAAATAAAAAAAAAATTTTACGTGTGAAATGAATACATTACACATATTTATTAAAAAACAGTTAATTTTATAATAGTTACATGGATATGTACATCTTTTTATACATGAGATTAATACATAAAAAATTATATAAAAATTAATTCAGGACTTTGTAATAACATGAAGGTAAGAATACAAGATTTATTTAAAGTAGCTAGAAATATAAAAAAAGAGTATCGAAATGGGCTAACATATGTATAAGAAATTTTTTAAGTAAAACAAATAAAAAAATTGAATTAACCCGCATCCGTAGTTTGCATCAAATTGTTGCAAATTTTTTATTCAGATTTATATATTAAGAACAAATATGCATGTTTTGATTTAAATCTTTTGCTTCTTTAAATTTTTGCTAGAATTAAGATTTGCAGTTTTTCCTTATTTCAAAATTAATAAACATTTATCATGCATAAAAAAAAATTTAAAAATGAAAAACATTTCAATGAATTATATATTGCTTTATAATTACAAAGTGCTTTTCACTTCTAGAAAGTTCCTATGGATGCGGGTTAAAGAATTATTAAAACTAAAATCTTGTTTTTTGGTAGCAAATGTTGGCGACCCAGTAGAAATTTGAAAAATTGTAACAATTTGTCTGAAATGTTTTGTTAAACAAATTTCATATACATATTCAAGTCATGAATAAGGTGAATGTATATATTTTTTGTTATTTTAAACTAAACTAATTTTAAAGCAATAAAGAAATATATCTACAAAATGCATATTAATTATTCATTTAAAGCTTTACATTGTCTGATTTGGCCAGGGGGGAAAACGGTTGTAGTAGGGGGGGTATTGCCCCCTTGCCTCACCCTGGCTACAGGCCTGAATAAGCCAACTAAACCTCATACCTGTTTTTGGCGCTATTTTCAAAACAAAAATTGAAAAATTACCCTATTTTTTACACTTCTAACGCTCTAACAATTCGAGTTTTAGGTTTTAATAGATGATTGTAGGTAATAATCTTAGAGATTTACAATGATAAATATAATGCAATCAGCTCAAACGGCCTTTTTCGTTAATCTTTGGTACCGTTTTAAGAAATCCTGAAATTTTTTTATATAGTAACACTTTTCAATCTTTCGATATTTTTTAAGTGAAGAAGATCCCTTAAAGGCAGTTTTCATATCGTTCCCTCTATCGAAGAAAATAAAATAAAAGTATTTCAACATTATATGTGTCAAGAAATTAACAAGGCTTTCAATTTCTTTTACATTTTTCTTTTAATAATTTAAATTAATTAAAAAAATAGTGTTTTAAATAATAAATCCAATCTTTAATTTTAAGTATAACATTTAATATTAATTCTTCTTTTTTTTTAAGGTAGCCCATTTTCATGAAAACAAGACTTATAATAAAGTCCACAGAAATGAGTTGGTTTGATAGCGAATATGCAGCATTTCGAGTCCACTTGCCAAATTTTTCACAGCTTTGGGAAATTTCGTTTAGAACATCAACAATGACATAAAGCGATGCTTTATAATAAATGAATTTTGAATGCAGATTTAAAAATTGTGTTCTTTTCGCCATCATCTCGAGTTCAAAAGCTAAAACGGACCTTTTTTCAATACTCTGAATAAATCTTTTAAATTAGTTATGTATTTATTTATTATTATTGTATTCAAATTAAATGTTTATTTATGATATTGTTGTGGCAACTGTAGATTGCCCATCTCTTTTGCAGTTAATAAACTTTAATGTTCCTCAAAGATCTCTTAGACACTCAGATTTATTTTATTTAAGCACTTACCGTACGAATTATGCTCATAACTCACCAATTAATAGAGCTATATATGAATTAAATATTTTGTCATCTAAGTGCATTTTGGATTTTACATCTTCTAAACAGGCATTTAAAAATCTGTTAAAAAATATTATTTAGTCAGTATCTAAGTCAGTTAAGAATATTTCATTTGAGTATATATACAAATAAATAAATAAATAAATAAATAAATAAATAAATAAATAAATAAATAAAATGTTTAGTCCATGAACTTACAGATTTTACATCAGAGTTCTTGATCTAAGAAAATTTCTTGAAATATGTTGGCCGATTTCAATCGTCATTAATTTTTTTATTACAAATGTTGGGTATTTCTGGATAAAAATTTCAATCTCAAAAAGTTCTACAAAAATGTATTAATTAGGTTTTAAAAAAGGGAATATGTTTGGCGACTGAGTAATCCTTTGCTCGTTTGGGCTTGTTTTATTTCACTTATTTTTTCAACTTTTTGAAAAGATATTTGTATTAGGGACTGTTATCGTTAAGCTATATCCAAAAACCTAAGCATTAATCATTATTTTATGATTTTCAAGTTTTTGCTAAGATATAAAAATAGTAATCTGATTTTATCTTTTAAATCTTAAATAAAAATAATTAATATTTTTTTGGTCAAACAAAAATATAATTTTCGGTTCTTATTTTTGGTCAAGGACACGGTTTGCACAATTGCACTAAAAATGGTCCATTTTTTTCATTTGGTCCGCTGCTCTCCTTTACATTACTATGCCTAACTATTTCCGTACTTTTTTAACAAAATTTATACTACTTTTCTGAACTTTTTCTGCATTTTGTCACAAAGGAACACTGGATTCGTTTACAATGATTCAGACTGATACGACTTAAAATGAGTTGGCCGACTGAACTTTGTTTAAGGTACGACTAAAAGTGAAGTGGCAGACTGAAGATAGTTTTGGGTATAAATTAAAATGAAATAGCCGACTAAAGTTGGTTTTTGTTATAAAAATGGCAATAAAAGGTATGACTAGCTTTGATGCGTTCATAATTATTGTTTATAAAAATCAATATTTTAAAAATTTTTAGTAAAAAATAACAATAAGGCCGACTCTAAAAAAGTAAGGAAGGTAGTCTACCCCTTACTTCCGCTAGTTACGCCCCAGCGTACCAGGGCTCATTTACTATGCATCTTAGCAGCTTGTTTGGGAATCTTTCAATGATGTCTATGGTTGTTTTACTGGCACAACTCCACAGGGGAATGCCATAGCTCCAACCCAGAGGCGGATTAAATGTTGAGAGTGCCCTAGGCAAGCACCACATAGGCGCCCCTCTTATAACAAAAAAAAAGGAATAAATTATATTTTTATTTATTAAAAACTTGACATTCAATGACGATTGTTAAATTTTTGTTTATGCTCTTGTTAAAGCATAAGAAGACTTATTTTAATGGATGCTTTTCGTTAAATGAAATGTAAATTATAGAATTTAAAAATTTATTTATGAAAAACCTCAATTAATAGCAAAATAAAAAATTTCATTTGAAGGACTTAAAGAAAATATTTAAAACCTTCAACAAAATATATTTGTTTGCTTTCGAACTTAGTCTATACTATTATATAAAAGGAGACTCACGTATAGTAGTCACCTCAGAGCTAGAAAATTAGTAGGTTCTATTTCTATAATTTTTTTTATATTGGGTAGCTATGGCACCCATTTAAAAGTTAAGCTACATAAATGTGCTAATCATTATTTTAATAAATAATTAAATCTAAAAGAGCATAACCATACAATTTCTGTATTCTTATTCTCAGTGAGAAAAAAAGCTCTCCCTTTTTAAGCTCTATTTGAGCAATATAAAGGTTGCGTGCCACGCATGGGCTCTTTTCGAATAACTGCCATCGTATAATTTACCAAGTTTTGAGTTCTTATGGAGTTACCTCGCACATTTAGATTAAAGATGTTAAAAAAGCTGTTTGTTCATTTTAGTTTTTTTTTATAGAATTTCAAATAATACTCCTTTATTGCACTTATGCTGAATTTTTTTGCACGAAAAGAAGCATAGATAATCACAAATCTATATAAAAACAACTCAATTACTTCAAAACGTAATGTGAACTAACAACGTTATTCCATTTTACCTGCTCTGGTGCGTTTTTCGGAGGTATATTTTGGTTTTTCTTAAAATATATTCATTACAACAATTCTTCAATCTTTTATTATTATTATCAATTCAATTTTCAAAATTGGACTTCCTTTTTGTGCATCTGTTGCACTTATAATTTACATTAGATAATTCAACTCTAATATTTTTGTATGTAATTTACAACGTTCTTCCTCTGACGGACACTTTTGCAACGTTATTCGCGGCTGTGCTTTAATTTTGTCAAGCACTTTTAAGGAATTAAGTTTACAATTTGGGTTACACCTACAGCCTCTAATATTCATTGCACAAAGAAAAAATACATGCCAAAATATCAGTTAGATTACGAATGAAACGAATATCTAACTTGAGATTTTGTCACTTCTTGAATAAAGTAAAAAATAGCAAAATCTAAAAAGAAGAAATTCGTATGAGAAAAGTTACACACAAGCTGCTTCGGTAGTTGCTTATGCTGTTGTTATGGTTGTTTGTTTGCTTAATGGTTTGGTTCGAAATCGTGTCGTTTATTATTGTTCTGCTTTTGTTGTTGTTATTAATATGTATGCAAAATGTACATACCCAGTGGGCATTTTAGCTAGCGATACGCAAAAGAATGCTTGCTAGTAGTGCTCTTATTGGCGTCAATATACCTTCCATGATCGCTGCATTGATGAGTGCTTCTGTAAGGCCTAACTTTTGAAGGTTTGGAGTCTTTTCCTGTTATTTTATATAAAAAAATTTTAAAAAAATTTTTTAAAAATTATAAATGATCAGATCAATTAAAAGAAAAATCAAATCTTAAAGAAAAAACAAAAAAAAAATTATTTTTTTTTGTCCGAGTTGGGACGCGAACCCAGGTCTCCGAAATCTAACACATTGCATATCACATTATATGAAAACTTTTATATGGAAAAATTCTTTTCTATTATTTTTGTATGAAGAAATTTACAAAAAAATTCCAAAAAATTTTTTAAATGGACAGAAAAATTTGTAAAAAAATGTAGATTTTAAAAAAAATACAAAAAAAAATTGTTGTTTTTGGGCCGAGCTGGGTTGCGAACCCGCGCTCCCGAAAACTTACTTTCATTTGTAATGATGCAAAATAAGCTCAAGTTTGTTATCAGCTGAGGTGGACGAGTGGGTAAGATACCAGACCTGCAGCTGAGAGGACGCTTTTTCAAATCTGAAATTTGTCAAAAGTTTTTTATTTCAAGTTGATATTTATATTGCTTTTCTTTCTAATGTACATTCTAAAGAAGGGGTTCTAGCAGGCTTCTTTAGAGTCGCGAGAGCAGAAGGCCTAGAAATTTTTCTCGTTTCATATAAAAAAGCTTATGGGCTTGGAAACGAGAACGGAAGGGCTACGAAATCCATATGATGGCCTGCTAGAAGCGCTTCAAAGACCTGCTTTTGCCCACTGGGTATATAAAAACACATCCGTTGCTTTCGTTTTTTGTCGTTTGTTATTGGTTTAGTTGATTTTCAGCAAGATTGAAACAATAGTGAATACAGATGCGTGTAGCTACAGAACCAGTATGTATTAATACTATGCGTTAAAAATATGCGTTACTAAGCATGCGTTGTGCTTTTAAGACTCTGTTTATTTTTCAAATACCGTAATAAATTCGAATTGTTTATATTTATGCATTATGTTTTTTCCATAATAAAAATTTCTTTTGTTAGCTTAAATATAAATTTTAAATAACTTTTAAAATATACAATATACAGCTGCGGTCAAAATAATAGTAGCGCCCTTATATTCATAAATGTTTGGATAAATAATACTCGTATACGAATTTCGGATCCGGTAAGTCCATTTTCATTCCTATATGTACTTTCAACACTCGTTCCAACTCCGTACTCAGTTTCCTCCTATATTGTAAAACTTTCAAGATACAGGGTGTTTTACGGTTTTGGTACGTGTTTAGTATTATTGATCTAGAATCTAAACTACTCACCATAAAATAAAAAATAATATTTTGTATTCTAGAAAAAATATCAGATTTTTCATAAGTATATCAATCGCTTTCGTGTCATGTGCTGTAGCGGAGAAAAAATTTTGAGATTATCAAACGAAATATCAACAAATTTTGTATCTTTTGTTTTAGCGTAGCTGTTATCGTCAAAATTTAAAATCTCTGTTTTTCATATTAAAATACACTTAATCAACAGTTCTTTTCTAAATTCTAACTTTGGATGATAACAGCTCCGCTAAAAGAAAAGATACAAAATTTGTTGATATTTCGTTGAGTAATCACAAAATTTTAGCTCAGCTGCAGCACATGACACGAAAGTGGTTGATATATTGATGGAAAGGTTGATATTTTTTCTAAAATAAAAAATATTATTTTTTATTTTATGATGAGTAGTTTAGATTCTAGATCAATAATACTAAACACGTACCAAAACCGTAAAACACCCTGTATCTTGAAAGTTTTACAATATAGGAGGAAACTGAGTACGGAGTTGGAACGAGTGTTGAAAGTACATATAGGAATGAAAATGGACTTACCGGATCCGAAATTCGTATACTAGTATTATTTATCCCAACATGTATGAATATAAGGGCGCTACTATTATTTTGACCGCAACTGTATATGCTCTATATTAAAAAAAAAAGTTAATTTATATATATTCGAAATATGTATTTCAATTTATTACACATAAATTTGAATTTCATTTAAGTTTTAACAACATAAATATTAATGAGTATAACGAATTCATCACAAAAAAATTTGTTTTTTAATAATTTTTATTTAGAAGATAAAATGCTTTAAAATAGTTTTGTAAAAAATAAATGAAAAAAACCCAAATTTTTCTCTATTACTGTAAAAATGGAATTCTTCGTCTATACTTACGATACTATCGAAACTGTGTATATTTTTCTATTTCCTTCTAAAAACAAGCATTACACAAGTTTTGAAAACTTTTATCGCTTAAAAAAATTTATGTAGTTTTAAAAATTAAAGTATGTTTATGAATTATTCAAATGTGTAATAAGCTGATGAAGACAAATTTTGTCACTTAGTCAAGACATTAAGATTACAATTACAAAAATTCTACATAATATGCTTATAAATGAATTAATACCAAAGTCTTTTTAACTGAACTACAGTAGCTGAAGCATTTAAAATTCTTATTTGTATCAAACAAAGTTTTGATACTTCAAAGTTTTGATTTAAACTTCTAAATTATTACGCAAAAGAAGACACACTCACACACGATAAACTAGCATCGTTCTTTTATCGAGTTTTTTCAAAATCAACTTTAATCTTGCAAGTAAGACAATCGGTTCTAAAACGGTTTTAATTGTTTTAACCATTTGATAGCTGCAAGCATGAACATACATTTCTGAATAAACAAAGAGGATGTGAAGTTGTGATGAATGAATGAATGAATGAATCGTTCTTGTCACTAAGTTATTTGTTTTTTTTTTCTACAGTAGTTTTAAAATTTAGCAATAGTGAATTGAGCTTATTAAATGCAAAAGACAAGAATAAATTCTTCATTAATTTATTTAATTATGTGTCGCTAAAGAAACTTCTTAAAACAAAAAATGCGATAAAAATGCTACAAAAACCCACTTAGTAAGAATTTTGCATAAAAATGCAGTTAAAAAGGAGTTTCAGCGATATCTAGATGCTTGGTTTTTTGTCGATATTATATAATTGTCATTTTATTCAATTTTTTTTTTTGATTAACATACTAAACTAACATGTTAATTGCTGTTGCTAGGTTTTTGTTTTGCTTCTTTTCGTTTTTCTAACCATATAAATTGCTCTTATTTAGCTAATCAAATTGGTCATAAGAACCAGTTTAGTAGCTAATGCTTCTTTTTGTTGTATTTTGTTGGTGTTAAAAAAACTTCAAGTTGGATATATTTTCAACGTCAGAATGTACCAGTGCGTCATGTGAATAAATAAAGAAGGCTTTAAAAAAAAATATTTCAACTTGTCAAATGTTACATTTTTTTCATATGATTTAAATTTTTTAAAATTTATTTTTAATACATAATTTAAATGCTATTGAATTGAAAAATTTTATATTTTTAAATTTTTTTACACATTAGTACTTACATATTGATTGCAAAAGTGAGTATGGATTTTTCTTCAACTTTTACAGAATGTTTCTAAAGGCTTAAAATTGTGTTTAATTTATGTTATTATGTTAATTTATCATGATTGCCTGTGGGTTAAATTATCTAAAATTTATTTATAAATATAGTCTAACGACTTTGGTGGACGGTTGCGGTAAATTTATGATAGCTTGGTCGCTATTGGTTAAAAAATGGTCACAAATGGGTTAAATCATCAAAAAATTATGTATAAGGATTAGTTTAAACGAGTGTGGTGGAAAAAAATATTAATATCAGAATTTCGAGCAATCACTTATATGGAGCGGCCTTCGGCGTCATACATTGGTTCCAAACCTAAAAAAGACGGCCAAAACATAATTTTTAAAGATATTTGAAAAAAATTTTGGTTAAAAAACTTATTTAAGATAGATATATTAAAAAAATGTTAAGTTTATTTCTTTACAAAATAATAATAAATATTTTTTCTTTTATTGTTTTTTGACGCCATTAAGTTAGATAATAATTTAAAAAAAAATAGACAAATTTTGAGCCAAATTGAAACATTTTTTGTATTAGTTGTATAAGTTATTCGATATGTTTTATATTGTAATGTATTGAATAAAAGATTAAGTAATCAGAAAAAATTTAAAACTTTAAATAATAATTATTCCAAAAAATTCGTTGAAAATGTAAATTTTTAAAAATTTGGCCAAGTGAAAATGGAAAAAACGAAAGCGTTTTCCCCGTTTTTACCCTATAAAAAGGTATTGGCTCTTTTGTAGGATATCTTATTAAAATTTTTTCTTTGTTAAAACTACCCAGTGGCGAACGGATGCATCTGTCTTCGGAGACGTCTTTCAAGACAGCACTAAGTCTTCGAGGACAGATCGGTCTAATCCTTCAGCTGGGCTCGAAGACCATTTTGCACAAATTATCCAAACGACTTGCAAGATAAGTATATGTCATCTGTTTGGAAACGGCTCCAATACACGTCTTGCGAAGTATCCGCATCATGCACGTCGGAAGCTAATTTCATCTGGGGGGCAGTGCAAATGGGGATGCAAAAAAACCACCAAAATTTCTTAAAAGAAACATGAATATGAATTAACAAATTATTTATTTTAGTTTTAAAATAAAAAAAATATAAAAATACTAAAAAAAATATTAAAATTTCATTATTTTTAAAAGGTTTTCCAATTTCAAAATTAGATATCATTGTTTAAAGGATCTTTTATATGGTAATATGAAAAAATAAGAAATAATTGTTGCTTTTATAAAGCAAGGCTAGGTATAACTTTTCATGGTTTAAATGCAGTAAGGTACAAAAAGTTATATAACTTTAAATTCTACCAAAATGTTTCTTTCTGTGCTTACGAGAAACAAACTCTTTCACCACCTCCATCGAATTCAATTCTTCGATTTTATCTTTGTGAATGTGTATAGGTGCCGCATGAAGGAGTCGTTTCTGTGTCATATTTGCTCGAAGATACGTTTTAAGCAAGGTTGCCAGTATTGTGGGAAAAATCCCATTCGTGGTAATTTTTAATTGGTCTTGGGAATTTTTTTTTTTAGGAATTCCCATGGTATTTTTTAATTCAGCGTGGTATTTTTTAATTGGCGTGGGAATTCAGCGTGGTATTTTTTAATTGCATGGGAATTTGGGAATTTTTTCTTAAAAAGTTTTTTTTTTCACTTTTATTAAGCAAAATCTTAATCATAGTATTAGATGATCGACGTATATTTACAGTAGAGTAAAGCTATAAGTTTACGCTGTACATTTTTTCGAACTTACTCTTAATATAAATGAATAAGTTACATATTTGTTTTAAGAACAAGTTGACATCACAAAATTGCATAAAAACGAATAGCGCATTCTTTTCTGAAAAAAATTCTAAACTTAAAATTCTGACCTTTCTGAAAATTCCACATTTCTGCATGCAAGCGTTAAGCTTACAAAAATTATTTTAAAAGTCCAAAAAAGGTGAAATATATAAGACTACCAAAATAATAATAGACAATATTTGCAAGTTTACTTATCGAATCCAATAATCAGCAATTATCTGTTAAAATCAAAATTAAATAACAGTTGCCATAAAAAATTTATATTTATTTTATTTTGTTTATTTTTTATTTCTGAATTCACTTATGTATATTATTTTATATGGGAAATAAGTACCTACATTTTTTAAAAATCATATTGTGTTGAAATTAACTGTTTATCTCTTTACAAAACACAAATATCTTTGAAAACTAGTATTTCATTTATTTTGTTTATTTTCTATTTTTAAAGTCACTGACATTATTTTATATTAGAAATAAGTGCCTAATTTTTTGAAAAATCATATTGTGTTAAATTCACTGTTTATCACTTCACAAAGCACAAATATCTTTGAAAACTGTATACATATTTTATTATGGTTATTTTTTATTCTGAAGTCACTTTTATTATTTGATATTAGAAATAAGTACCTAAATTTTTGAAAAGTCATCTTGTGTTAAAATGAAGTGCTTATCACCTCACAAACCACAAACATTTTTTAAAACAATATTTTTATTTTATTTTGTTTATTTTTTATTATATTATTTTTATAAGCATACTATCGTTTTAGAAATTATTAAATGGATACATACAAATAAAATTCACGATCTCAAATATAAAACGAAAACATGTGATATGTGTAACAATTAACTTTATGTGAAACAATTTGTATGTTCCCAACTAGAACTGATATTCCATATTTGGGTTGCAGCGACGTCGTAGCGTTTATTTTTGTGTCAACATTGACATGATGTTATGTATTGGTTACGTTACAGAGATCCCTATTTTTCGAAAGTGGTGCAACACAATGCCGACATTGTTTTAGTAAAAATTACTTTGAAGTTACTTATTACATTTTAGTATAAATGCATTACAGAGTTGCCAATTTTGTTTACAGCCATAATTATTATAAATTATTTTATAATTAAAATTTATATAAAATATAAGAGTACAACATAACATTAGGTGTTTTGGATATTTTTTGGAGCTAAATGTAAATGGGAAAGAAGATTTTCGGTAAAAAACAGCCAAAACTTCTTAAAAATTTAAGCGCAATCTAAATTCAGTAATTTTTTAATAATTTCATATGTTAATAAAAAATGTTTTAAAAAGTTTTGTGAAGAAAGTATTGTACACAAATTTCAGGAATAGTTTTTAATGTAAGCAATCAATAAAACATAGTTGAAAAGCTTAACAATACAATCTAAAAGCAATTTCATGTTTATTGTTAGGAAAATATAATAATAATTTGCGGCCACCAATTTAAATATAAAGAGCCTACACTTGGGTCACAATTATTTAATCGTTACAAAATGATAACATCTTCAGTTATTATTCCATAGTTGAGTGATGCATTTTTTAAAGGTAAAACTTGATAAATCGTTACAACATTCCGTGACCTAGTGGTAAAATAGTATTAAAAAGGAAAGTCACATTGAAGGCTTTATTTAAGAATAGGAATTTTTACAAACTTTTTCCATAAAATATTATCCAAATCAGTATCTCTGCAACGTCATCATTTAAAAAATGTATATTAAGTAACCTGTGGTCGCAAAATTCTACTTGGGTTATTTATTTGTTATAGTTTTGAAACAAAGACAATAAATGCAAAATTTTTAACTATCGACGTGTCTATTTATTTCTGCTTATTTAAATGCAAAAATTTCTGGTATTTCTAAATTTTTTACAATTTCTTATATACATATGGGATTTGTCGTGGTATTTTTTAATACGTATGGGATTTTTTGTGGGATTTTTAAATGCATATGGGATTTTTGGTGATATTTTTAAGACGCGTGGTATTTTTGTGGTAATTTTAAATGATCGTGGGATTTTTTTTGGTATTTTTTAATTGCTGTGGGAATTTTTTTTGTTTACCTTTACCATGGGAATTTTGGTGGTATTTAATTTATGTGACTTTGGGAAAAAGGTAATTTTCGTGGGAATTGTTACGAATTTTGGCTGGCAACCTTGGTTTTAAGTCATCTTAGTGCACTAAAAGAACGCTCAGATGAAGCTGCTGATGCAGGCACGGTCAAAACCAAAGCAACAAGTTTTTTCAGTGTATCCGAATTTTTTTCAAATTGGAATTACAGTAGAAACTCTACATTTTGTTCTATATTTTTGCAAACACAGAGAAAGAAAATGGTTATCCGAAAGCATGCTTGTGAAGAAGAGAGAAAGAAGAGCAAAGTATATAATACAACAATATTATCGTTGCAAAAAAAAACTGATATTTTGAATAACTTTTGAAGTTTTCTTTTTAATTGTTAATCTAGCTAAATAAGCGGAGGGGGCAACTGCCCCCTTTTTCCCCCGCTTGCTACGCCAATGATTCGCATTCGTTCCAAATTGCTGCTCTTGTTATACGATTTCCCTCATTCTTCTTTGGTCTGATACTGATATTTCTCTCCTTCTTAATTGTTCCATAACGTTTTTCTTTTTCAAAATTTAAATAAATAAGAAATAAACGTATTCACTTGGGCGGATTAATTTTTTTTTTATCTTTGCTTCACTCATTTTCGTATTCTATGTTAAATTTTAAGAAGAAAACTCCTCGAGACCATATGGGCATGGTTAATTTTGCTTCCGCAACTTTTCGTTTAAAGATTTTGATACCTGAATGTTTTTGATATTTATTCATTTCATGGCATTTTTAAACATTTTTTATAATCTCACCTCCAATAACTGATTCTGTGGGTTTTTGCAAATAAAGAATCCTTATCTGATGCTTATTTGTGCCACTCATTAGAGCGCGCACAGTGGATCGTTTAATACAAGGTAACAAGAAAAATTATATTGTAGACTTTTATGATTGTTTTCGATGTCTTAGCTGTAAAAAAGATAAAAATATTTTCAGAAATTTTGGATAAGTAGGCGTGGCAACTTCCATACACCTAGAACATATATGTCTTGTTAAACAATGACGTTTTCGTTTCTCGAAAAAATGTTGCATTTTATCTGCCATCTTTGAGAATTCTGAATTTTTTTCTACTTTTGAGGTCTACATGCTTGAGAAAAGAACACGATTCAATTTTAAAGGTCACTATTTTTTTCTCAAGAGGGCAGAATATCCAAAAAGGAGCAACAAAAATTTAGCATTTTTTTGAGAACGAAAACGCCATGCACTGAATTGTCTCCATATAAGCGATGGACAAAAATAGAAGAAGTCCTCCTATGATAATGCAATTTTGTATGCTTAATAAGAACAAGCCAATTAAGAAAAATTTTAAAAATGGTCGAAATCGGTAAGACCCTAGGGGTACCTCGTTTGGACCTAGATTAATATTTTACTTGATTTTGTATGGGAGGTACAATACATACAAAAGTTGGCCGATCTTAACAAAAATTCGTCAGAAGGGTAGTCAAATAGAGTCTTAGATGTGTTTTGAGAATAATCGAAATCATTTCAACCCTACGGGTACCTCCTTTGAAACTATATTAATATTTTACTTGATATTGTATGGGAGTGGAGCAAACAAAAGTTGGCTGATCTTATATATCTTATCTTATATCTTATGTATATGAAATAGAGTAACAAATGTGTACTTAAAATGGTCGAAATCAGTTAGACCCTAAGGGTACCTCCCTAGGACCTATATAAATTTTTTACATGATTTTGCATATAACTTTTTAATTTTAAGCATTTTTTCGAACAAAAAAAAAAATATTTCTAGGACGAAGTAGGAAAAGTTATTTTCAGTTCCTAGTTGTATCATGTGTTTATTTTATAGTACTTCTTTTTATAGAATTTGTTTTATTTTTTTTTTTTAAATATGCCAACTTTCATGATTTTTCATTCGAATTTTTAAAATTTTGCAACCACTTAAATATTATAATTTTTTTTTTCGATTATATAATAAACTATTAAAATAACTGTATAATTTTTCATAACAATGAGCTTTGTTTGGCTCAGTTTCGTTCAAAAATGGATTTGTGGCAATTATTTATATAAAGCAACTCAAAAAGTTATATATGCTCAAAATCTGAGTTTGTTAAAAAAAATTACTCAACTCTAAAGTGCTCCATCGCAATCAAAACATGTATTATTGTTCTTATTTTTTGGATTATTAATTTTTTGGGTCTAGGCAAAAATAAGCACCAGATTCGGATTTCTCATACCCAAAAACCCCCAAATTAATTTATTGCAGTTAAAACTATAAAAAATGTCTAATAAATGATATGAAATGTATAAGTAGCTAAAACATTCAGTTATCAAAATTTTTAAACGAAAAGTTGCAGGAAGCCAAATTAACCGTACCCATATGGTCCCAAAGAGTTTTCATCAAAGAATTTAACGTAGAATACGAAAATGAGTGAAGCAAGGAAGAAAATTTTTGTGTCGAGCAAATTAATCCTCCCTAGTATTCACTCTTAAAAGGAAGAATATATTCAATTTAAAAGTGATAGACTCTCACGGTGAAAAGAAAGTGAACAAATGAAACGAAGTTTTTGAATTGCTCCAAATGAGAATAGAGCTGAAGTGCTGCAAGAAGTCCGCTTTGATGACTTCTAGCCAGGCATATACTAGTAATTTCAGCAATAACGCGACACAAGGAAAAATAACAAGACTTCTCAATATTATTCTCCAAAGCATATTATTCTCTATTTCCTACGTTTTCTTTTATTACTGAATAAATAGTGACATGTAAAGTAAAATATCAGCATTGTTACTCCGTTGTCGTCAACTACGTTTTCAAAGACAACATCTTCGGAGTACTCTGGGGTACGGTACCTGGTTTGAGAATGCAAACCTTCACCGAGCTAGGTCCCAGTAGGCATTGGCAGCGCTGTTAGCAGGTCTTCGTATGGATTTTAGAGTACTGCCACACTCATATACAATTACACTTGCTTTTTTATATGAAATGGGAAAATTTTTCAGGCCTACCGCTTTCGCTGCGCAAAGAAGGCCTTCTAGTACCACTCTTTGGAGTATGCATGCATAACCTATTCTTTTGATTAGGGATGATAGTAGTACTGATGTGAGCAGGCCTGATTATATTACTTTATTAAGCATGGTTATAAAAGTTGCTTCTTATGTACTCCTTCTCATACTACCTTTTAAGTGCGGCCTGGACAGAGTGCTCTTATAAATGTCATGCTTACATCCCTGCCCAAGTAAGGGCAAAATGTAGCTTTCTCAAAAATAAAAAGAAATACATTCAATAATAGGTAATATATTTATATTTTAAATAAACTTAAGCGAAGATATGATATATATGGCAGACGACGGACTTGTATCTTGGTGAGACATGGTATACTAGCGGTACATATGCCACACCTATGTTCCCCGGATCTCACAGTTGTGAGAATTGGGGATGGTGCAGGTGCTTGTATGGTAGCTTCAGCGTATCTTCCCTACGACTCTCCAGACCAACCACCTTCAAAAGAGGTGGAGAATCTGGTAAAGTACTGTGAGGGAAGGAACATTGGAGTGATGATAGGATGTGATGCTAACGCGCACAATACTGCGTGGGGTAGCACCAACAACAACGACAGAGGAGAGCAATTGCTTGAGTTTGTGGAGAGGTACAATCTGTTGGCAGCAAATAGAGGAGCACAACCGACTTTCGTTGATGCGAGGCGAGCGGAAGTCATTGATGTAACTCTCATCTGCAGGAAGATTCTGAACAGAATAAAAAATTGGAGGGTCGTGGATAGGCTAACCATGTCGGACCACAGATCCATACAGTTTGAATTCAAGTACGGAATCCGACGCCAGCGGAATAGCAGGAAGGTCAGGATTCCCAAGAATACAGATCCTGTGAAATATAAAGCGAAGTTGAGGGAAAAACTGACCCAAAAAGCGATAAAAGTACCAGGGAATCCGGTGGAAGTAGAAAGTCATGTCAAACACCTTAGCTCGGTCATGGTCGAAGCCTACGAGGTGGCATGCCCAATACTTTCAGTAGACGATGGTGATCCAACGCCATGGTGGTGTACGGAACTCGAATCTCTGAAGAAGAAGGTTAGGAAGGCCTTCAATCTGCACATGAGAGGGGGAACCCCAGAAACATGGGCAAATTACAAGGCACGGAAAAGGGAACTGAAGTACCTCATACGACAACGGCAAAGGCAGTCGTGGAGAGACTTCTGTTCTGGGATGGAAACTATATCAGAAGCATGTAGGCTTCAGAAAATGGTTTCAAAAGACCCATTCTCCAAAGTGGGACTGATCCGAAAGAAGGATGGAACCATGGCAGAGAACCTAGAGGAGTCCATGGAAGTTCTGATGGAGGTGCATTTTCCTGGAAGTTTTAAGTCTGATGAACCGTGGACACCCTTGAAGAAAGGAATGCACAGGGTTGACAGGCTGGAAGCCGAAAGGATGATCACTATGGACGGGGTGAGGAGTGCTATACGCTCATTTGCTCCGTACAAAACATCAGGGATGGACGGTATATTCCCTGCTATGATGCAATGGGGGGAAGATCTCATTGCACCTAGGCTGTGGAGTATATTCGTTACTTGCCTAGCGACTATGTATGTTCCGAGAGTCTGGAGAGAGGCGAAAGTTGTCTTTCTTCCGAAGCCCGGAAAAAAAGATTATGCGGAGGCGAAGTCGTTCAGACCGATCTGCCTAACATCTTTTCTCTTGAAAACGATGGAAAGAGTGATGGTTGACTGTCTTGAGAGCACCTCGCTGATGCAAAATCCTCTGAGTAGATGCCAACATGCATATAGAGCAGGTAGGTCTACGGAGAGTGCTCTTCACGAATTGGTAAGAGTGACTGAAAAGGAGGTATTTTCAGGAGGCATTGCGATGGCCACATTTATGGACACCCCGTCCCCAGGGCGGGGTGTTATCGCCAACCCTGTGGAACATAACTGTGGACTCACTACTGATTAGACTGGATGAATCGGGCATACTCACGATAGGGTATGCAGATGACATTGCGTTGGAGGTCCGCGGCAAGTTCATTGACACCATCTCTGACATCATGAAGGGAGCACTCCGAATGGTGGAGGAGTGGTGTCGAGAACAAGGCCTTACCGTAAACGCAGGCAAGTCAGACAATATTCTCTTTACTAGAAAGAGGGTAGGCCTGAGGACAGAACCACTCAGACTTTTTGGAGCTGAAATCAACATGTCCACGAAAGTTAAATATCTAGGGGTAACCCTTGATAGCAAACTGAACTGGAACGAGCATGTAGAAGATAGGATTCAAAGAGCCAAGAGGGTTCTGTTCCAGTGCAGACGCGTTTGTTGTCTCAAATGGGGGCTAAACCCAGAGGCTATGAAATGGGTTTACACTGTCATCACGTATGCTTCGGTGATTTGGTGGACAAAAGTCAGCCAGAAAACCATTAAGAAGAGACTGGACTGTAGTCAAATTAAACTTAGCTTAACTCTCCAAAATTGGACGTTGAAACTCGACTTAACTAGATATTTTAGCATTCTTTGAAGTTAAATTGCCTTAAATTATCATATAATGTGTTTCTTTTTTGCCTCAACTGAGTTTAAACGTCAAATTTTGGTGAGTTAAGCTCGGTTTAGTATGACTAGAGTTTAACCTCGTACTGAAAAATTGGAAATTAATTATGTAGTATTTAGTTGTTTAAATTCCCACAGCTTTTTTATTCATTACATTTATTCATTATTTTCAATTAATTTAATTTTTTAAGAAATGAAGTACAAAGATATGATCTCTATATTGCTTAAGTTTATATAAGTTATTTAAATTCCCAAAACTTTTTATTCATACCATTATATTAACATTTAATTTTAATTTACCATACATAAATTAATGCAAAAATTGTACTGAAACATAACAAAATACGTTTTAATTTCGTATCAACTCGTAACAACTTGTTCTGAAATAAATTTCAATTATGCTAACACGCCTTAAAACACGCTATAA
Source organism: Dichetophora obliterata (assembly GCA_963920525.1). Lineage (NCBI taxonomy): Eukaryota > Metazoa > Arthropoda > Insecta > Diptera > Sciomyzidae > Dichetophora > Dichetophora obliterata. The sequence goes on from OY986438.1 coordinate 170,930,357, forward strand.
AATCCTCCCACCTCTTTAAACAAAATTGTTTTTATTTAAAAAAGTGATGTGTTCACGTTTTTTAGAGTAGTTTAGTCAGAGAAAGTCTTTAAAAACATTTTCAGAAATACTTGAGGTTTTTTGTACTTTCGTCCATAATGTACTAAATTATTTTAAGATCTATGAAATTAAAATGCCTATAAATATTAGTAGAGTTCACGATGTAGTGCTATATATTTTGAATGCATTGATTTGTTTTAAATCAGAAAAGATTTCAATAATTTCATTTATATATAAAATGATTGCAATTATTCGATTAAAATCGCAAAATGAGCTAACTCTGGTATGGATAAATAAGAAATAATTTCAAATAAACTTGAATTAACATTGAAAATCATTAAAAATATATGATTTAAATCTTTAAAAGTGGCAAACTTTTATAGGTTCGTAAGAGTATTTAATCAACCTCTTTGATGGTGTCTGATTTTGATTTGTCTTTGATTTGACTTTGATTTATCGGAAACAATTCGTTTCTGTGGGCTTATAAGGACTCAATAAATATAAATGCATTTATTTATATTCAAGCCTTTATTTGGTAACAAAAAAGACTTTTTCCGTATTAAAAATGGAAAAAAAAATTCACTTTTACTCAGTAGAGTTTAACGCTAAATATGATTGCGTAAAAAGAAATCGAAAAAAAAATCAAACGGAGCGTGTAGAGAAGCCAATTCTTGTAATTTTATTTTATTTATTTATTTTAATTAAATCAAGTCAATGCATTTAAAATATAAATTACTGTAAGTTGTTTTTTATTTATTCGACCTTAATTTTTAAATTTTGGGTTGTTCTTCAGGCTCTAGGTCTCGATCCAAACTTTTATAACAAACTTTTTGTTTTGTTTTTTATAAATTGGTTTTTTATTTATATTTTTTCAATATTTCAGACACCTTTGGTGTCCGTCTTCAGGAAAAATGAATAATAATATTGTCCACTTGTTGTGAATGTCAAGTTATTACTGAAGTTATTACTGAAGGTATTACTGAAGGTAATAACTTGACATTCACAACAAGTGGACAATATTATTATTCATTTTTCCTGAAGACGGACACCAAAGGTGTCTGAAATATTGAAAAAATATGAATAAAAAACCAATTTATAAAAAACAAAACAAAAAGTTTGTTATAAAAGTTTGGATCGAGACTTAGAGCCTGAAGAACAACCCAAAATATAAATTAATATTATTGCTCCGAAATTAATTATATATCACCGTAAAGCACTCAATGAATGCATTCAGAATTAAATTTTAATGATTTAAAGTTAAAATTAATGCAATCTTTGTTTTTTCAATTACGTTGTTATTGAACGTGATTCAATCTTTAAATAATTGATCCATTTACAGCTCTGTTATGTAACGCGCAAACAGAGGCTAATTTATAGGAGTCGAATTCGTTCCTGTATCAAATTGATATATACATACTTTTAAATTTTTAAGAAAAATCTCGCTTTGTAGCGAAAAGTTTTCTAATGCACTGCCTTCATTGCAGGCCTCTTAGTAGTGCTTCTTGCTGCAGCGAGGAGGTCATGTGTTTAGTCGCCAAAAGTATCGCTCAATTCATGCCTCTTTTTGAGTAGGGCTTGTTGAAATGCCTATTGCGGTGGCTCTACCCACGATATAGGTGAAATATATAAAGCCACCATGAATTTCCTCAAAGGGCTAAATCAATTAGTCAACCTGGCACATGCCAAGAGGCTACTGACTGCCCGTGGTACCATTTTTTAAGTCTTTGGTCGACTATATTGCCATCTTGACCGCAGACACTCTTTCAGTAAAGCCTTTTCCTCACCTTAATTCAAACACCTTGCATCAGAGTGAGAAACCCACTTAAACAATAAGAAGGGAACATTTTTCTTGATTCCGTAAGTAACACATAGCTGCTTTACCAAGAGATCAATAGGAGGTACCACCAACAACACTTGAAAGGCATCAGTTGATACCGTACGAAGTACTGGCATACACCCAATCACAATGGCGCTATGACAAGAGAGTATCTTGTCACCCTCATCCAAGAGACTTACAGCCCGCCTACTAAGACCCCATTCACTCCTACCCAGTAGTTCCAGTCTTAAAGAAATCTCAAATAATCATGTACGATTTTTCTTGATCCTTGACGAAACATGCTGATTCGACCACACATTTCATTGACGAAAATTTCATATAAATGTTCCAAATTCGTGCAAGACGCAATGCAGAGACGTAAGGATTTATCATGCACGAACCCAATATCGAAATATTGAGGAAGTTTCGTTAACGAAAAGTAGACAGAAATATAAAGAAAACTTGTCAAGGAATGAAAATCGAAACGTGCTTCTGGACCGAACTCAACGTCGTGCGATATATTTGATAGGAGATACAAATATTTCATCCTCTCTCAAATCTATTGAAAAACAACGTAATGTTGGTTTCGTAATGGCCTGACGCCACCACACCGTATGTTTTAAAGGTCGACTCGGGCAGCTGTCCAACCCGACTCCTTACCCATTGCCTTGATGCCACACAGAACCTCACGTTGTAGTGAAAATTCGTTCTTTAGTCGTACGGTAAAGTTGTAGAACAGTCTCCCTGCGAGCGTGTTTCCCGTCAGTTTTGAACTGTGCAAATTCAAAACAAATCTTCTCCGAAACATCTTTTCAACTTCTAACTAACTATCACCCATCTTCCAAATCAACACAATGCTCATAAATTTATAAGAAACATCACCTGAGCTTTCACTCTACAAAACAGAAAAAAATTATACCAAATTGTCAAACTTAAATGAATTCGACAGCAATGGCAATGACACCTAAATAGTGGTGTCAATGAATATTTAAATACTATCGAAAACCATCGATAGTCAGTTCAAAACTATCGATAGTCACAATAGTGTGAAATTATCGATAGTTTGCGAACTCTACAGTTTAGCCTCTAAACGATTCGGCGAATTACAACAATCATGAATATCTCGAATTTGTTGTGATAGAGTGGAAAAAGTTAGGCGCTGACAACCGCTACTTTGCATTATATTTAATATGATTTTTTTTAAGTGCAGCAGCTCAAGCAGAAACTTCCTTTAAGAAATCATCACGAAAAGTTCGTCAATGATACCGCGAACAACTGGGTAAGCAAGCGACGCAGACACACCACGACCGACAGTAATCGGCCCTTCAATGCCATCAGATTAGCAACAAAAACATGCGTTCAGACATAGCTATCCCGAAATATTTGACCTCAGTCGCATATCTAAGCCTAACCCTATTCGCTTTTTGACATGAATGTCGATAAGATGATAACCTTCCTTTCCTCAGCATTTTCATGATCTTGTCCATGGCCACACTCACACCAACATCCATCCCCCATCCACACACTCATGGCCGCACGAGCCTCACCTTCAACCAAGACAAGGAGAACCTCAGCATAGGCACACAATTTATACAGTTGACAACGCTGCCTTAACAAAGAATCCATCATGAGATTCCAAGTGAATAGACCAAAGATAGACCCCTGCGGACAGTTTCGAAAAACATTCATCCACACACATTGGCTTACATCAATGACACACGCACACCTGTCAGAAAAATAACTCCTCCGGAGCTTACCTTGCCGACACCAAACTGCACTCAACCTTTCCAACACCCTATTCCAGATAGATAGACGAAAGCCCGCTTAACATCAATAAATAACTCCAAGACATACTTGGAGCTACTTACCCCCACAACATTCTTCACATATGGCCACGCATCAGTCATATTATTGCCCTTACGAAAAACAAATTGAAATTCACAGAGGCTCGCATATTCACACTCAAGAGCCGTTCCACCATAACCCTTTTCAGCACTTTTCCTGGTATTGATGGAATTGAAGTAAGCTGATGAACTGGACAATCACTCGTGCTTCTTTCCACACAGTGGAGCAGTAGGCCTTAGACATACACTTTGCATGCATAGCCTCAAGATACTCAGGAATAACCTTTTAGATAGCTTTATCTATGTCTCCTGTCATACCATCAATAGCAGGAGACTTCCGACTTTGCACTAGACTGATACCATACTCAATCTCACTCTCTCTCAAAGACGTAAAATTCACCTCTTCCCTGATTTGAGAAGATATCTTACTTTCTAATCTTGGAAGGAATGAGTTCAATAGACCTCGGACAAATCATCCCATTCCGACAGAATGGTATCGCCAAGATGAGTGCAACTAACATCCGTAGTTCTGCCCTGCAAACGACATATTTTATATGCCATGCACCACGGGTCATCTCTGTCATCTCGGATCATGCACCAGCGGTATACAAAGTCTCTCCACTCTTTCTCTTCGAAAGTTACAAGCATGTGCTTGTACACACTCAGACATTCCCTATAACGCTGTCTTTGCAGGAAAATATCCAGGTCTATATGTCACGAAATGATAAACAAAGTTGATAATGTTAGGCCCTAACTCCCAGGTTGTTAGTTGGCCAGTCTAGAATGGAATGGATTCCAGTGTCTTGAAAAGGTTTGCCAAATTCCAATGTTACAATTGATAAATGGCTTTTTTTTGAGAGTGTGTTTGTAATCACATAATCTTGATAAACTAGAGCAGCGGTCGTCAGCGCCTAACTCTTTCCACTCTTTCCACTCTTTTACAACAACTTCAAGATTTTCATGACTGTTTTAATTCGCCGAATCGTTCACAGGCGCAGCTGCACCGCTACAATACAGCGAGTATGTGTTGTTGTTTCTTCTTGTTGTTGTTGGTAAATATAGCGCGTGTTGTTGTTGGTGTTTTTTCGTTGCTGGTCAACGAAAGGTTTCTTGTTGGTAATTTTGCGTAGTGTTTCGTCGCTACAGACATGCGTGTTGTTGCTTTTATGTATTGTTTTTATGGTAATAATTCCTTATTGTATCACGGAGCCAACTATTTCCTGTTTTTGTTCTTTTTTGCTGTAATTGTTGTTGCACTCTTAAAAAAAATTTTTTGGCGATCCCTGAACTAGAGAATCAGATACAGACCTACCCATTTTAAAGCCCATTTCGTGACTATTGAGAAGATTGTTTGTTGAGAACTATTTTGTCCATAGTCTGTTGACAACTATTTTGTCAAGGATTTTGGAACAACAGGTATTGAGAGATATAGGCCTACACGATTGTATACTTGTCTTATCACACTCAAAACATTTATTAGTAAAGTTTATACGAATGATATTCGTAAACAAAATATTCTTACAATATACAAAGTGTTTGTATTGTGAAATCTTTACGAATTCATTCGTAAAATGTTACTAATACCTGATGTAGTATCTACGAATATATTTGTTTTATATACTAATGATATTCCTAAACAAAAATAAATCAATTCGTAATAGTGCATTGTGCATTGTGTGAATTCGTAATGAAATTGTTGCTTACATTGTACATATAAATAATAATATTCGTAAATTTCTCGTACGAATAACTTCGTAATTTTTGACGTAGAATTACGTCTTACAGCGCGGTTTGTATGGGGGTCATTTTCACAAATTTTTTCAAAGTGATATTTTACACTTTGGGATATACCTACAGCCTTTAATATTCATCGTACAAAGAAAAAAAAAATGCCAAAATATCAGTTTTAGTGAGAATAAAATGAATATCTAATAAAATAGCCAAATCTAAGAAGATGAAAAATTCATATATTCGTAGGAGAAATGCACAAGCAGCTTAGCTGCTTATGCTGTTTTTAAGGTTGTTGTTTTTGTTGTGTTTGCTTGTTTGGTTCGTAATTACGTCGTTCGTTGTTGTGCTGCTTTTGTTGTTGTTGTTGTTGTTTTTATTAAGCATACATTAAAACATACATTTATATATACACATCAAGAATTATATATTCAAGATTCCGCCTTGCGCATGTCCGCTCTCTTTGTGACCACGTCCATGTGACGTCAGAAGTGCAAGAGAAAAGAGAGTCAAACTGACTGAAAAAAAAGTAGTAGACAATTTTTAATAGGGGTATTCGATTTAAATATCTCCTCATTTTCTTATAAAATCTTGGTTTTTTAAAAGAAATAATTTTTAATCAAAAAACAACGCTTGCACAGAAAAAATGTTAATATATTTCATTACTATCTTTGATAAAAATTTTATATCATATTGGGGTGTTAACTTCCGTGTTAACCCCTTCACAAAAAAATAGCTATGTTGTTCGATTTATTTTGAGAGCAGTTTGGTTGTTTCTTTGTGTGTATTATGTTTGTTTCCCAATTAGCTAATCAGATTCATTTGATTAGTTTCGTTTATTGTTTATGTGATTTTTTTTTTATGTATTTTCACTTATGACGTAGACCTGCGCAGTAAATTGCCATTTCTGCGCACTTAAGGCGTGATCTTCTTTATATTATTCTAGAATACACATCAGTTGCGTTCCTTTTTTTTCAGATAGCCAATCGGCTCGGTTGAAAACGGTGTGCACTTTTAAAAGCACTGAAGCGGACCGTTTCGTTGTCAGCAAACTATGCATTGTGTGTTTCAAATAAGCGTACCATTTATTAAGTTGTATATTAATGTTGGTTTTCTATGATTTAGATTCAAACTCTAAATGTTTGATAGTTTAAATTATTCTTGATTTTAAATACAAATTCTAGTTGTTTGATACTTTAAAATCGTTTATTGAGCTTTTGGTCAGGTTAGAACAATTAATTGCTCTAACGAATTTTTTTTCAAAGAAACAACAACATTTTCAATATGAAAAGGCAAACATCACAAGCTGATTCATTAGTTAGCTGATTGATTACCTAGTTAGAGCAATTGATTGTTCTAATCTGACCTAAAGCTCATTAACGGTTTTAAACTATAAAACAATAAGGATTTGTATTTAAATCATAGAAAATCAACACAATAAATAACAAAGTAATATAGAAACCTTTAAGTTGTATATTAATTTTATTTGTTGTTTAACAATTGTAACCTTTTCTTGAAATGGTTTTTATGAAGTTGCAATAATAAACTAAATAATAAACGGCAACTCAACTGCACTACCTTGATTTCAGTACAAGATTCAATGCATATTTCAGCGTTTTTTGGCGAACGGGTGAAAAAGAGAGGGAAAAAAGACAAGAACAAACGACACATCAAGTGAATATGACATAAATTTCAATTCGATTCTTGATAAATATAAAAAAGGACTTAATAATTATATAGAGAAGGGTTTAAAGGTACAAAAACATGTCGTTTTTATACCAGCAAATCAGACGTTGCCGTTTTAAGTACCGTTTAGCTGGCACATTAACATTCATGGCTTGTTGGGTTGTAATGCAATAGAGAATACAGATGCATGTAGCTAGAGAGCCAGTATGTGGCTACAAAAAAATGTACTACTACTATCCAAGGTTGCCAGTTAAAATTTAATAAAATAAAAAAATATCAAAAAATAATTCACGATCATTAAAAATTTACCACAAAAATACCACGCGTTTTAAAAATACCACCCCAAATTCCATATGCATTTAAAATTGCCATAAAAATCTCATTCGCATTAAAAAGTACCACAATAAGTCCCATATGCACAAACAATTTAAAAAACATTTAGAAGTACCACAAAGAAAATTTGCTTCCTAAAAAAGAAAAAAAAATATAAGAAGAATATGACCATACTCCCACGGAAATTTAAATAATACCCCGCTGAATTTCCACGCCAATTAAAAATACCACGCTGAATTAAAAAATTTAATAGAAATTCCCAGAACAAAAATTCCTAGGGGCAATTAAAAATTACCACGAATGGGATTTTTCCAACATAACTGGCAACGTTGCTTCGAGCTGCTGGTTTTGGTTCTGCATGTGTTGCAAAGGGCAGTTTTTCACTCGGCAATTCTATGAGCAATAATTGCTTTCGCCGCAAGTAGTTTGTGGACTACTCGGGTTTAAAGGGGACTTTCGTAAACCCCCTCATGCGGGCGAATAATCCACAAACTGCTTGCGGCAAAGGCAATTATTGCCGATTGAAAAGCGGGACAAAGAGATTTTGCTTCCAGAGCAATAATTGCTTTCGCCGCAGTCTCGAGAATTTTCGTGTGTAACGAGTGAAAAGCGGGACATAGTAAGCAGAGTTCTGTTTATTTTCTGTGGACGATTCGGTTCATCCCCTCTAAGGCGCCTGTTACATGTTCAATATATATTGATCAATATACAGTATCGTGATCTTTATTGAACGTGTAGCATGCAGTATTGACGGATCGTGATCCAGATCGCAAAATATTTAAATATTTTGAAATCTAGATCGCGGATCACAAAAGTGTTAATAAATATTGAACGTATAGCATATTGTGTGTCATTAATACGCGATACGGCAGCAGGCGGTGAAATGAAAATTAGCAGTATTCACGGTATTCACTTGCCTGTGCATTTAAGTACTTGTGCAGTTAGGTTTTCGTGAGCACACTTAGCCAAAATTGTATGAATACTGACGCGATAAATATTGAACGTGTAGCATTCAACCGCGAACCATCAATCCATGAATTTGGATCGTGATCCAAGTATCACAATAAATATTGAAAACTTTTTATAAAACAAAACAAATTTTTACATGAATTTAATTGTGAGCATTTAAGATCAGGTAAGTTTAAAGAAGGACAACAACAACAAAATTGTTTTTGAAGAATTTTTATTCAGAAGATGAAATAGTTTAAAACAGTTTTGAAGAATAAACATGAAAAACCAAAATTTTTCTCTATTACTGTATAAAAAGGAATTCTACGTTTATACTTACGATACTATCGAAACTGTGTCTTTTTCCATTACATTTGTAGTACATATTTACAGCGTGAATCAAAGTAACTATCGCATCTATATTAATACCAATTACACAAAAAGAAGCAACACTGGAAAACATATGTTGTTTTTTCTACGACTCTGGCATTAATTGTACACTTATTGCATGAACCGTTTCAAAAGTTTTGGCAATAAAAATAATAATATTACAAAAGGCACACAGGTTGCAGTATCATATTTCCGACGAAAAACTCTTGTTTTTGCAAGCATGCCACAACTTGAAAAATGATAAGAGTGTAAGATTTCAAAATGTTTCGTCAATCATGGTTTGGGGCGCTTTCTTAGAAAAAGGCGAATTGCCCCTTCTTCTTATCGAAAAAGGCGTTAAAATAATTCGGAATATTACTGAGAACATGTTTTAAAGAACTATTGTATCTTATGCGGCATGCCAAGCAAATTTACAGAGAGAGTCACTTTTGTTTTCAGCAAAATTATTTTCCAGCACAGAAGGCAAAAATCGTTCAAGGTGGTGCAGAGCAAATTTTGAATGTTTGATTTCTGTTGAAGGAATTAACTCCGTCATCCCCTGACCTAAACACCTGGTCTTTTCTATTTGGGGTATAATGCTGAGCAAGTTAACGAACATAAACAGATGATATACCTGAAAACCAGATGCGTGCCGCATGCTCGTCTTTCACAAATTGTTTTAAATTTTTAAAAAGATTTAATGGTAAAAGATTCAAATTCAATGATGAAGAGTTATAAAGAATGTTTAAAATAAAAAAATAAAAATTTTTGTTTTATAAAGTTTACACAGTGCTTTTGATTTATGGCATATAACAAGTACGACAGTTATTTTGATTCACGCTGTACTAATGCTTTTGTACTATTTACGAAAAATCATATTAGTAAAAAAATTCATTCGCAGGTTGGTAGTGAATTATTCGTAGAATGTTCGAACTATTAGTTGAGTTTAAGAAATTTAAAACCGAAATTGTTCAGCCTGGCTTGTCGAATAACTACAGAATATAAGGAACTGTATGATTCTAAAGTGACTGTAGCCTACTGGTGGAGTGCGTGGCCCTCAAGCTAAAGAGCTGAGGTTCAAATCCTAGCTCAGAAAGAATTGTTTTTTTTTGTTGGCTTGTTTGTCAAACAACTACAGAATATAATTAACTGTATGATTTTAAAGTGACTGTTAGCTAAAGAGCGGAGGTTCAAACTACAGATCAGACGGAATTTTTTTTTTTTCGTTATTAGATATTATGATAATTTGTAAATGTAACAAATGTATTCGTACAATATACATTTGTTTTTGTACGAATACGAATAAAATATTCGTAATACGTACTAATATACGTCACTTCTACGAATCCTATTCATCGCTGAAAACTACGAATAAAATTCGTAGAATGGACGCAGTTATTACTAATATTTACACACAAATATTTTTGAGTGCAGAAGTGGCTTTTAGAATGCGAATATTTGTGCTTCTTTTTTAAGTCTGAGGACAATAATTTTAAAAAATATAATTATATAATCGAAAATGTCTATGTTTTGTGGATAAAGATAGATTGCGAATCATAGGGTACGATAGTAGGTCCGCACCAGAAGTCTTGCTGTTTAGCTTGTTTAAGTTTACTAATTCCTTTTCTACTTTTAATGCATATTTGTACGGCAAGTAATTCGAAAGTTCAGACGCTACGAAAAAGTTAAGGCAAATTATTATCAACTGACAACTCTAACCAGCATTTCGTAGCTGTGCCTACAAAAATTGTTATGTGATTTTTGTCAATTTTTTTGTTGTTGCATATTTTATTGCATATTTTACTATCTATCGCCCATATTTCTGCATTTGCTATTTTTTAGATCTCTTTTGGTTTAGAAGTGATCACAACAGATATGTGCTCGCAGTAGTAGAAATGCTCGAAAATAAAAATAATTTTTTTTGCTCTCTACAAAAATTGCTGAAAAACAATAACCATTTTTGTAGGCGCAGCGACGATTTACAAAATTTGAAAGTAGAAAAAGAAATGCTATTCTAAAATTAATATCTATTTTCTAAATCTTATGCTATTAAAATTGTTCTTTGCTTAAATGCTTGGAAGTAATTTGCCAAAAGATTCGATTGAGTACTTCCAACAGTGGACATAAAACCGATTATGTAAGTTTAGGTTTAGAAATATTGGGAACATAAAATAACATTTTTGATTGAAGCATAAAATTACCCACGCTCGTACATGTGACCACCCTAGTACATGAGAATAAAAAATTTAATATAATAAAATTTTATTAAAATATCTTTTAAATGACATCTAGTTAATCGTACACAAAATTACTGATATATTATTATTTGAAAATGCTTTATATTTTCAATAAGATTTTGCTCTGAAGAAATAATACCATCACTACTATCAGCTATTCTTATTGATTTTATGTTGCAGCTTTTGACTCTGTGTACTAAGCCAATCGCTTTCAATCTCTCATGAGTAGCAACAGACACTTGTTGTCTTGTACTCTCTCGAGACTAAAGACTCTCCTGCCTGGTCTTGCAACACGATAACCTACCTCAAGCAGTTGCTGCTGTTGCTGCTGTTGCTGCTGCTGCCTACCACTGAGGCGAGTATTCTTCGCTTAACTTTCGGTAGGATCGTGATCAATACAACTTTTGCGCTGTGTACAATCAAGAAAAAGCTTTTGCGTGCGCTTAAGGCCACTCTTGCATTTGCATTACTGACTGCTTTTTGGCCAATTTTGCTGGCTATACGATTGCTTGCTCATTAGTTTGGCCCAATGATTGCTGTTAGGCAGCAGCAACAACAACATGCAGTAAATGCGGCGACACTCTCTGCGTATAAAATCAATTTCTTGAACTCGTTACGAACCAGTTGCGCCTCGCTCCGCGCCGCAAAGACATTTTGAACGAACAACTTAAGCCAAAGCCAGCGCCAGAGACGATCAAACCTGGCACCAAGTTTATCATTCAGCACTTATATTGAGACGTGATCAGCGAACGGTTGGTTGAACGGTTAAGATTTTAGTGCTGAAAAATAAAAAAGAAATATCAAACAATCAATAACAAAAAAAAAAAAAAAATCTTGCAATCAGTTTGTGTTAAAAAATAAAAAATAAATAAAAAGATCAACACAAAAAATTTACTGAATCAAATTAAAAGCAATTTTAAATTATTTGTGCTGTTACAACAGAGTGTTAAAACATAAAATCATATTTTGAACAAGTGTTTTTGATGCTTTAAAATCATATTAAAAATATAAAAAAAATTTATAATAAAAGCGCTTAAACTAAAATGAAATAAAAATTATTTTTTAGAAAATTGTATTCCTTGGTTTTTGCCACTCATTTGGATACGAGTAACTCTTCAACGTTTTGACACGCATCCGCAGCAGTTTTACTCGGTTTTTGTCAACTCATCATCAAGATTATCATCATCTTTGGCTGCACTTCGAGGTTTGTTATAATTATTTATGGTTTTGCTTTTGGTTTTTGGTTTTGTTTTACTCCACAACATTTAGTTATTTGAAGTTGGTGTTGTGCTGGTTTCTTTTTTTATCACCTGTAAACGTGCCACATTCAAATCAAGCAATGGCAACACTTTAGAAAGAGCTTATGCAACAACAAAGCCGTGCTTAATTCGCTCGTCATCATGCAGCGTCTTTTTCTGTCATGTTTTAGTTTTTTTTTTCTCGCCTCCATTTTTAATCGTAGCAAAAGAAACGGAAATGAAACCGAAAGTCAATTCGCGTTCGTTGTGCTAATTACGCTTTTGAGAGTCAACAAATGACCTCATTTTGAAACAAATAATTTTTTTTTTAAATTTTTAATGAATAAATGCCTTGAAAGCTTTAAGCTTTGTATATGTCAAATGCAAGTTAAGCTTGCAAAATCATTTTTAATGAAAACTGTTTTTAAAACATAGTGTTAGAAATTGGTTAGTTCAGGAATTAGTTAGTTTGACCGGTTTGTTATTAATTTTTTTTTAGGAGTTATTTAAGATTTTTTTGATATTTTCTTATTTATAAAATTTTTTCATAAATGTCTTTATTTAAAAATTTCTTATTTGATAAAATAAATTAGAAATTTTAAATATTTTCTCCTCTACTTTAAAAAATTTAAAGTTTTGGTTTTAAAAATTAAGTTATCTTCTTCTAAGCATCATATTACTGATTTTGTTAAGATCTTGCTTCTGCACAGTGGGTGATCATATTATAAGAGCCACCTTATAAAAAATTATTTTCTTAGTTTCGGGTGAAATAAAAGCATTATAGTTAAAGTTTTTGCATCACAATTATTTGATTAGTAAAATTAACATTAACAGTAAGCTTTTATAGTTGAAGAAAAATGTATTAAAAAAAATTGTATTGCCAATATTTGGTACCTCCACCTTTTGCTGCAATTACTGCAGCTACTCGTTTCGGCATAGATTTTATGCATTTGGTGCAGTTGAATTTTATGGATTAATTTCGGTGCCACAATTCAATCAAACGTTCTATTAATTGGCGTTTGTTGCTCACGAGTTCCTTGAAGATTTCATGCTTCCCACGGGTTCTTTATAGGGTTGAGAATTTCCGGGTCATTCAAGAACATGGACCTTTTTCTCATTAAGGAATTTTGTGACTCTCATAGCCTTATGACAAGGGGCAGTATCATGCATAAATATTAATTTGTTGTTTGAAAACCATTTTTGAGCTTGGGGTAGCATTTTTGTCTATTTGTGTAAAAATTTGTGGAAAAGTGGCTCTAATAATATGATCACATACTGTTTTTCTAAAGAGAACTTCTGATCATCTTTTTAATTAAAGTTTATGCACTTTAGCTCTTCAATTTCATTATTAAATCTATGGTTGCAACATTCCGTTATCTTTTTCAAAATCATTTGAATGCTCTGAGCACAAGATTAATAATGTAAAAAAATATTATAATTAATAGAAGTTGCATTAGTTTTGATTGCCTTACCTTTATAGTAACTATCGATCAACGACTATCATTAAATTTTTTAATATTATATTTCAATTATCAATAATACTATATAAATAAAATAATAATTCATAGCAGTCGCATTCAATTGGATTGTCAAAAATAATCATAGCAATCGATCAACGTCTATCATGAATCGATTTAACATTGTTTAGCTTTGTATCATTAACAAAAACCAGCTAATTGGAAACCATCTAAACTTGAATCAATGAGACCTCAAATAAAAGCTCTCAAAAATCAACACAAATTCGATTATTGAAAATTATTTATGCGTTTTTTCTGTGCATTCATATGTTTTTTGTTTTTTGCTTATTTTCGTAATAGCTTAATCACTTCATTAAATATTCTCATAAAATTTACACTTTGACATTCAAAATTAGTTAATGCATGCTTTTATTGCATTGATGTTATTGAACTTTTTGCAAGAGAGTAAACTTTTGTCAACTCAAAGAAGAGAATTAGTGTTTCACTTAAAAAATAAAACACAAACATATGAATATATTTTGCACATCTACATAGTCCGAGATTTTACGATGATGATATCTAGTGCTAGCTTGGGGAGTAATTCTACAATAGAAAACTATTAACTAACCTGATAACTATATCCAAAATTGTTAAATTTTTTATATATGTTTTTAATCTCTTCACGCAACTAGAGTAAAAATTAAACATTTAGTGCTTGAAACAAAAGTCTATCTTACTCATGCAAAAAATTCTCAATCTAAGTAAAGTTTGTCCAGTATTGAGAAAATATTATCAGTATCCAAATGTAGTGTAGCTTAGACTTTTTCCACAAAGTTGATTAGAATATACGAGATTCAAACTGTTTTTTTGTCAGTGACATTAAATCACATGTTAGGTTAAAAAATTTGTGCTACTTACAAAAAAAAAAAACCTGCTAGGAATACTAAAATACTAAATACTAGTTATTTTTTTTTTTAAAAGTCAAAGAACCAAGGCATGCGCCTTATACAAACAAGGTTTGGTCTTTGACCTGAAAGGAAAGGGATAGATTATTTAAAGGAATTGATTGGAACTATACGTGAATTATTGATTAGGGGAAACAACTGCGAAAGACAATTTGAATTGCTTTTTAACCGAGGCTAGTGTTATGCCTTAACCTCGGCAAGCATTTCAAGCCCTTAGTTGTTCCATTCCTTCACATTTTCCACAATTTAGTTGTGGATTTTTAGTTTTACATAATTCTTAAATGTAGGACAAAGAAATAACAAAGAAAGTGAAAAGAACCATGCCCGAGCACGGATTCGAACCAGGGACCTTTGGGTTGAGAGTCTAGCGCACTCTCCACTAGACTACAAAGGCCGACAGTTACTAGCTAAAATACTACTTTTTGTACCATTTAATCCAAAAAACTACTAATTAATTAATATTTATTTAATATTGCCTTTAATAATTACTCTCTGCATTTTAAGACTGCATTTTAAGTCTGCAACTGGAATATTTAAAAAAAGTATGAATATTTAAAAAAATAATTTTGAGAAAAAGTATAACTTTCATAGATCACTGAATAATAACCGAATGCTAATGATTTTTATTGTAATACTCGTATATGATCAAGAAGATAAAAAAGTAGATATATATAATTTAAAAAAAATTTTATATATAGGGCTTCGATTTTCCACTAACCCTTAAAATTTAAAGCGGCACCTCTAAACATTAGCCGATTTTTTTAAGACTTATAGAGTTGGGTCCTAGGGTTATAAGGAAAAGTTTAAGCTGCAAAAATGAAACTTGATTTTTAAAAAAACCACCCTAATATTTACATATATGTATATTTTTTTTTATATCTTTATATATTGCGATAGTAATTAGTATTGTGTTTTCGATAGTCATTTGCACGAATATTAACGATTCGATTGCTATAGGAGGTCCCTCTTTTTCAATGTCCATAATTTTTTTTAAGTGGATTGATGCTAGTGAATAATGCTTTTACATCGAGTCCATGATCTTTTATGTGTAGTCTAAGAGCTTATACAATTATGTATTCGATTTGTACGGGAGTTTCCATGCTTCTTTTTTTCCATGTCAATAATAATAGTGACACACTCCTTTTTTTAACCCTGGAAGGTCATGCTTCGTCGAATCGACGACGCATGGTGACATTTTATCATTTTTTTTTCTTGTTTTTGTTTGTTTGTTTCTCATTTGTTGTATAGCGTAAATAGTAGTCTAGCTGTTGGTGTGCGCAAGCGTACAGTCAAATAAATAGTGTGTAGGTATAATTTTTAAGAATTGGCGTCGTCGAAAAGACAAAGCATGTCTTTTGTGTGATTTTTGCATTTTTTATGTTATTCTTTTTATATGAAAATTTGTCATATTTTCTGTAATAATATCAGATTTGTACAGCTGTAATAAGTTTGTTACTACTTTGATAGATTACTAATTGCCATAGATAAGGCTCTTTCTATTGGGGCATTGTAATGAATGAACATTGGGGCATTGTAATGAATCAATACTATTGTAGTAACTCTAAATAAATATTATTGATTCTTTTTGTTTAATGATAATCTTGTTCATGATAAATTAAATTTATCATTTATAACTTTTATATTGCAATAATTCTAAGTACATATTACTGATTCTTTTTATTTAATGATAATCCTGTTCATGATAAATTGCATTTATCATTTATGACCTATATTATTACTTCTATTAACATTTGCTTTTAATATTAAAGTGCAAATTTAAATAGAAAACTGTTTAAAAATAATTCTAAATTAACAATAATTTCTTCAATTTTATATTTTTGGGTTCATATTTGATCTACATTTATTTAGATAAGCTTACATTTATTATCTTATGTGATATAATAAACTTTTTAAAACTATTGTATTTATAGAATAAAATTTATCAAAAAAAAAAAAAAAAAATTTAACATGTCAAACAGCTTTGATATGCGGAAATTTATTAAGTAGAACATTTTTAAAAAAATATTAGCTTTCAATGATAAATAAAAAAGATTAAAGTTGTTGGTAATCTGCTGGTGTGTTTGTTTTAGAACCAAAAGTTAAGAAAAGCAATCAGAAATTTCATTAGAAGCTTCTGTTTATTTTTCGACATGTACTCTTCGTTTAAATGGTTTGCTTTGTAGCGTAGCGGATTGAAAAGCGTTTTTTCTTTGAACGCTAATTGTGCGTAAAGCAGCTTCACAAAACTCTTGGCATATACTTGGGCTCCGCATGCAAACGAATGGGTTGATATTTTGTCCATCGATGAAAATGTGTTCGTTGTGTTCACAATACATTTTTCGTAGCTGAAGATTGATCTACCTGCTACGCCGAGGATCTCTAATATGGGCGTTGCATGAACATTATATAGTTTATTTTCGATAAAATCCATGTTGGAAATATGATGGGAATTTTTAAATAAAGTTTTTATTCGCATGATTTTTTTAAATTGCCGGATTTATCGCAGGATGGAAGTTGACAGGATAGATCTTAGGATCTCAACAGAAAAATATTAGCATCTTCCCAGGAAATTTCAAGATGTTCACAGGATTTTCAAGTTTTCAGGATCATGGTCTACTGGATCAGTTTAGTTGCAAGTTTAGGATCAACAGCACTTCTTTATTCGAAGGATCTAAACGTCAGGATTCACAGGATCGAATCTGCAGAATCGCCATGTAATAAGTTTGTTACTACTTTGATAGATTACTAATTGCCATAGATAAGGCTGCTTGAATTATTGATGGCCAATATGCCGTACTTGGAGAATAAAAAAAATTCATATTTATTCATAGAAGAGTAAATCTACACTTGTCTTTATTTTCAAAATATACTTATATTTAAATCAAAAATACCACTTTTAATTATTACAATAAATTCTTAACTCCTCCCCACTATTCTATTTTCACATCGTTCCAAATGTTATATTTGGTAACTTAGTTTTTAATTGGTGTTTTCTTTTCATTCACTTCCTCATTGATTCGGTATTCAAATTTATGCTGCTATTGCACTTGTGCTTGCACTTGAGCTGCTACTTAGGTTAGCTGGCCAGTGAGCGCATTGTTTACTTTTGGTTATGACGAAATGCAGTCATGACCTAATGCCATTCATTAAAAACTGTTTGTGAAAAAAAGAATGAATTAAAGAAAAGAAAACATATTTTGTTATTAATGTGTAGCGTACCGTTAGCGGACTGTGCTATGACACTACACAGTTAAAATGGAAATTGTGCAGCAAAACATTAATAAAAGTTTAGGAAATAGAAAAATTTCTGTTGATTTGTGACGACAGCAACGAATTCGACGATGAATTGGATTGCAACAACGATAGATTAGGTACAAGGGGACTCTCAAAATTGTCTGGAGAACAACTTGGACGATGAGCCCTACAACAAAAATGAGGAGACTGGTCCAGAGGACTCTTTCAATGAAAGCTTTGAAGAATAAAGCTCTTCAGAGGATTAAAGTAACTTGGACGAAGACGATGTACCGCTTGCTTAGGGTGGTGTCGATACATTTGATCACATGTGTAGCAATATGTGCTGTTCACTATAGGCCAAAACAAATAGAAAGCATGCATGCCTCAAGCATGCATCATATCTGTGAAGCATGCTTCATTAAAACACATAGCAAGCATACATTGAATATGTAAAAAATTACAAAAATGTCGAAACTAAACAAAAATTTTTAACAAAAAGTCGAGGAAATACATTGAATTTAATTTAAAATAAATAAAAAATAAAATTTAATTCAAGCAAATAATTCAAGAAATTGGATGTGTTAATATAGCTTTTTTAAGCAAAGCTAACTGGTGCTTATGTCTGCCAAAGCTTTGATGCCTGCAAAAAGTTAAAAGTTGATCAACTTCAGGCATGCCTCAAGCATCATTCATGTATGCATGCTTTTGATGTGGACTACTTCATAAGAACACGTATATGCAAACTCAAATGTCAGATGCTTGAAGCATGCATGCCTCCTATGTGTTTTGGCCTTAACAGATAGCCAATATGTCAATTCTATGGTTTTCTGAATATTCATTAATAATTTATTTTTTATACGAACAACATGTTCTAAGCAAATCAAAATACCTTCAATCGTGCCGACTTAATGAAAATTTACACTTTTCACATATTAAAGTTTAATTATATAATTATAATATATTATAGAATTATAATTCCAACTTTGCCGACAACGGTGCGAAACAGCATCAATAGTCTATGGCTGAAGAATGATCGAAATCCTTCAGAATTAAATTTTGAGAAGAAGAGGAAAATATGTGCTCTTTGTCCCCCCTCCAACCTTCGCATCAACAAATCATAGTGCTCAAAATGCCATATGAGCTCATGCAGGGAGCATAATATAGAGCTTTGTGTCTTTGGCCTATAATACCTTAGTAAAATAATTATATGTGCAACACTTCAAATTCAGTTCTAAGCAAACATAACTTTATTTGTTTTTATATTATTTTTTTTAATTGAAATAGTATTAAGGACTTATACGTAAAACAAGATATCGCTTATATAAAAAACTTGTTGTTATTAAAAAAATTAAAATGTATTTAAAAAGTTCATAGAAAATATTTATATGCGCAAAACCTATTTTTATTGATTTTATGGAATAAAATAGAAAACATATAGATTTTATAAAATAATATGACTTTTTTTTTTTTGTATCTGACTTGGTTAAGTGGGAAAGACATGAATTACATCAACGATCTGTGGATGGAGCCATCGATTTTCTGCCATTCATCTTAAAGAACTGATTTCAGATGCTTCATCGACTCGAACTGGCGCCCGTTTTTATAAACTTGAGCCGAAAGAATGCCCCACAGGTTTTCGATAGGATTCAAGTCATAGCTAACAGCAGGTCACTAGAGTACGGGTTTATTTCAGATTTATTGAAAGTCATTTGTGTCTCGGGAAGAATTTGTTGGTGCGTTGTCCTGCTTGAAAGTCCAGTTATCCTGGTATTTATAGCATGTGATCTCAATTAACACATCACCTAATAACTCGATATACATTTGTGCATTCGATTTGCATGAAATAAAATACAAGGGAGACTTTCAAAGTATCTGAAACCGGCTGAAATCATCAATGATCCCTGCCCATGGTCACGCGCAGACATTTTCAAATTCTTTCTCACAAAATTTGTATTTTTCGGCATATGCTAGACTGGCCGCAAAGTGTCATGGTAGAAGTCTGGGTTAAGAGAAGGGTGATTCATAACTGACGTTGGAATTTTCATTCAAAATTTGCTGGATTCTGCTTCTGCTAACCCTTAGATCCAATTGTCAGCAATTTCACCATAACTCATCCGTTTCTCCACAGCAAGACGTCGAATTCGTCTTTTGTGCCGTTGGCCAATCACGCATAATTATATACGCATGATTATAGCATAGTTGTCAGAGTCTTTTAAAAATCTGTTATGGTATTTTGGTGACAATTTATCCTAGCAGCTATAGCACCTACTTTTATACCGGCTACATTTAAGTCTTTTATATATCAACGATATTTTTCAGATATGGTGAACGATATTTTCACATGGCATTTTTATTTGAAAAATGAAATAACTCAAAAATGTGCTCATATTTTGTTCCAAAAATGTATTACTGTTATGTGTATGCTTTTTCTTATTAAGGTTATAAGCAAAATTTTGTAATTTTTACGTTATAGCAGTTAAAACACAAAAAAAAGCAATTGTGCACATATAAATATTTTCTATTAAACACGCGAGATTACACAGTATTTTCGATAAACGGAACTACGAATACGAGGAAAAGAAGAATTCTCTGTTCGACTAATAAACTTCATCCATTAACAAAAATTTTGGCAAACTTAAAAAAATTGTTCTGTTATAAACCAGGGAGAAAAAATAAAAAAAATATTTGTGCACATATAAATATTTAACTGAGGTATATTCTCAACCCTATAAAAAAATCATCTCATTAAAATTTAGTACAGTACAGTACATTTAGTACTTAAATAACAACAAATTCCATGTTGAATATATGCCTTTAATTACAATAAGTTTGTTTTTTTAAATGTACCTTTTGTTAAGCAATCCAAATGAACTCAACCTGTGAAAAATTATTATTTTTATTAAAAAATATTACATATTTAATAAACTGTTTTTTATTTACTCTACATAAGCTTAATAATCAAAAACAAGTGATTTTTAAACATTATGACATAAAGGTAGTGCGTAGGACCATTTTGAAAAATGGCGCAGTCGATTCGACGAAGCATGACTGTTATGTATAAAAAATAAGCATGTCCATCCAGGGTTAATGTTCATAATTTCTTTTTAAGTAGGTTAGTGTTAGCAAATGGTAGTTTTGTTCTGAGTTTCTATGCTCTATCAGATATAATACAAGAACTAAGCCATATTAACGATTAGAATTTTATGGTAGGGGCCACGCCTACTCTTACAATATATATAATTTTTTTTCAGTAAGGTGGTGTTAGTAAATAGTGATCTTGTACCGAGTTTCCATGCTCAATACCATATAGTTCAAGAGCTTAGCCATATTGTACGGGAGGATTCACGCCCGCTTTTCTAATATACATAACCTTTTTTCTTGTGACATTATATTGTTTGCAAAATAATTGTTATTTAAGCTTAATGCCTTAAATATTTCTGCGCTATTTTGTATAATTGTAAAGCTATAATTCCTTGTCTAAATAACTTTTCTTAAATACTTTTACACATATAAATCTGTTAATAATCAATACTGAAAAGTTTCCTTTTAACATCTGACTACGTACAATATCGTAAATTTTTTTGAATCTAGAGTGGTCTTTGCGTTCAAAATTTCTCACAAAAAAGGATGCTTATCAAAATATATTATTCTAATTATAAAATTTATTTATTATTTCAATAATATAGTTTAAAAATATTTTCATATGTTTTCACAACAACTGATTCTCCTTTTATAATAAAATACCAACAAGAAAATCCAATACAAAAAAACTATTAAATACCTAGAACTTTTCGCAACGAAACCAGCTTATTGGTAATTGTGAAATTTTAACAACAACATTATTAAAACTGACAAATATCCGCAGTATAACTAATGTTGACACCCATGCAAGTTGATTGCAACACATCAAATGCGGGCGCTGAAATAACTAAGCAGCCATTTATTTTATTTACGATGTCGTTTAATAGTTATTACATGCAAATGATGTGATACATCATGGCGTATACGTTACTTTTATTAATTTTTAAATGTCACATTCTATCGCAACAAGTCAAGCAAATGACGCACATCGAATTCTTGGCAGAGAGATTTACTAGCGGTAAATGGCGATAGTTTCAGGCACGTTTCGTGAATGCTGCAAGGCATATCGCGTTGGCAAAACTTAACTGCAGTGAGATGAGAAAATCGATTTCATTAACAGCTAAAAATTTGTTTAAACAATTTTTTTTTAAGATTTTCAACCAACGCTAACTCAAGCAAAAATTAAATTTGAAATGTCTTTTCTACAGCTTCTCCGACACCTTTATTTGCTGCTGCAACAAAGTGGCAAAACCTGAAGCTGCAATGTTTGTTGTCATCATTGCAGTGTCAGGCTGCAACATTTGCTTTGTAAACAAAAGTTATTGTGTTTGCCGTTGTAACTGTGTTTCTTTTATTATTTTGTAAATTTTAAATTCACATTCTTTTATAGTTTTGAACTTTTTTGAATGAATTCAAAATTTTTAAACAAGTTGCTGAAGCAAAACTGAAAGAAAAAAAAATCGTTGCTAGTTGCGTTGCCACGCTGTCTTATGACAGCCTATTAAAAGCTCTTTTGCACTACACCAGCAAGTAACTGGTATTGCAAATAACCAGATTTATTAGCCCAATAAAACTGACAACTCTTTGCTTATGTGTGTGTCTAATTTTGTTTTTGTTTTATTAATTTTTTTGTATCTAACTGTCAAAGAATGTGATGGTCATTTTGTTGATATAGTTTCGATGTTGTGGTTATCGCTTTTAAATTTATTTTTCTTTTGCTGTTGTGGTTTTTGTTGTTTTTTTTTGTGATCATAATTGTTGTTTTTGTTGCAACCTGTTGCTAGTTGCTTTAATTGAATTTTTAAGTTGTTGCAACGGATATTGCAAAAAATATACAGCACTACATACTGACGTTTTGTTGCATTTACTACAAACAAAAACTTTTATGATCCATTTTTTATGATTGTGGTCATTGTTTTGCATTTTATTGGAAATATTTTAAATTTTATTAAGTTAAAAAATAAGCATGTTTTTTCAATAAACAGGAAGAATCGTTTTCTTGATCTGGTATATTTTGATGAAAGCTAATATAGCTTCTATGTCTAGAACCAATTGTGTCTAAAACCAATTGTGCTTCTAAGCCGTTTATTGAGTTTAAATTTAAAAAAACAAATAATGATATTTTGAGGTATAACTCAACTAATATCAACTAGTTATTTAATTAATCTAATTTATTACCTCAGAATCTTTATGCTGCGGTATATGCGTTTAATAGATCGCTCGGTGATTGTTTTCTGAAATCTGTTCCGCAAAGGATGCCTCTTTGACATCGCATCCTATGTGGTATACTATTGAATTGCGAAAAATAAGGAGCTTGAAATCTTAATACTATAAAAAATATAAAAAAACCTATAACATATGTGTTTCTGAGGATGATGTGACCTCAATTATACACAGTTACTAACAGTTAGGGGAAGTTAAACATAAAGTTTGATACAAAATTCATCTAGAACTCTGTTAATACAAAATTTTTAAAAAATATATTTATTTTGAGTACAATAATGATAATAATATAAGCAATCTTTTCGCTTACTTTTTCAAGACGACTTATATGTCGTCATCCTATTTCATCATCCTGAGATCGATCATCTTTATAACTAGTGCAAAACGAACCGCATGAACTTCATTTGAAAAAAAGCATGCTATTACGTTTAGACTTTCTTTGTATTATATATTAAGTTCAAAGGATCTTCAATTTATTCAAAAGCGATTTTTGGGCCACATGACCTTTTAATGTTTAGCCGCAAGGCTTTTTTCATCTTCTGCCTCAAGGCAGTGTTTTTAGTTTTCAGCCACAAGGCTGTGATCAATTAAAAAAGGTTGGCTTTTATTTTTAATTCTAAGAATGGGTTTTATTAATAGAAATATTGAGTGAAAACTAACAATATACTACTTTCACTCAATCTACAATTTCTTACTCAATACATTTAACATACACAAAAATAACTTCAACTAAATCTGCTAACAATTATTACACATCTGTTTGTCATCTGCTTGCACATCTGTACTTGTACCCTTCATAACCCACTAACAGGTTGCAAACTCAAGTTGACTACTTTTGGCAGCGATCCACTTACATAATGTATAACATGAATCACGCCGCTGGTAGCACTTGAATTCGTTTTGTTAACGTTTGCATTGGTTTTACTGCAAGCATGCAGGGAAATCAAAACAAAACGTTTTTAGCCACAATTGACATAAGTCAGTTAAGCCACATGTGCATAACAATGCCTTTAAGCCGTTATATTTGAAAGTGTAATAAGTTCACTTTTGTGTATTGATATATTGAAAGGTTTGCCTTTGACTAAATTTGAAAATATTGTCAAATATTAACTAATTCAGGATATGTTTTTAGCATTTTTGGGCCAAACTTTATGACACAGTAGTTATTTACAAAACATTTAAGAATATTACCGTAATTTTAAATACTTTCAAATATAACATATTGACTATTTATTTATTTTTGATAGTGGAATAAGTCCATTTATCTTTGGTTCAGCTTATACCACTTTAAACAAAATAAGCTCAGCGTTAAACTAAAAGCAAAAAAGGTGGAGTCTTTGTATTTATAGACTTTGACTTTTTTTAAATGGATTTTAAATTCTAAAAATAAGTACCACCAAGCTTGACATACAGGTACCTTACGTCAGGACAAAGGGTACTTTTTATCACAACATAAATAATACACGGTTAAAAATAAAACGCTTGCTAACAAAAGCAATCACAGCTATTATTTAACCAGAACCTGCATCTGATATCTACAGATATCTTCATCTACAGATATCAGAAGATATCAGAAACAATTCAATCCAGTTATCAACCAACCAGCAAGCATACACGAAAGGGAAATCGGTTGAAACGGCACTACATTCCCTAGTAGTAACCATAGAAAAAGCCCTCCACCACAAGGAATACGCACTCGAGGTGTTTCTAGATATCTCAGGTGCATTCAACAATGTATCAACCACCGCAATCCTTAGTGGATTACGTGCAATAGAGGCACCACCGGCAATAAAGCTACGGTTAGACAAGTTGCTAAGCTGCAGAAAGGTGCGGGCACTAAATCCATGGTAAGGGAAGCTCGCAGTGGGACACCCCAGGGAGGGGTCCTCTCGCCACTACTATGGAATCTTGTGGTTAATGAACTACTCGAAAAGTTCGCAGATAGAGCCCCGAGGATAACTGCCTATGCAGACGACATAAGCATTATTATAGTAGGGAAATGTCTATCAACAGTAAGCTCCATAATGGAGAGCACACTCAAAGATGTACTTAGATGGTCAAATTCAGTCGGTCTTAGTATTAATGCAGAGAAAACGGATCTGGTTCTGTTCACGAAAAGGTAAAAGATACCACAGTAGATACCACCGAAATTGAACGATAAACGTCTCATACCGAAAACTCTCACAAAATATCTAGGAGTCGTCCTGGACAGCAAGCTGTCATGGAAAACCAACGTGGAAGAAAGGGTGAAGAAATCCACCATTGCGCAATACACATCCAAAAATATGCTAGGCAATACCTGGGGTCTCTGACCCTTTCTGATGCACTAGATCTATGTAACGGTAGTGCGTCCTATTCTACTCTACGGGACTATTGTGTGGTGGCCGGCTGTGAACAAATCAACATTCCTCAGGCACTTGGAGAAAACTCAGCGGCAGGCAACGCTATGCATCACGGGGGCACTGAAGTCAACTCCAACTAAAGCGCTTGAAACCATTCTAAGTATGGACCCCCTGGACATACACGCAAAACTAATAGCCGGAAAAACGGCACAACGCCTTACGGCAGCAGGCAACATGCGCATTCAAATTTTGGACATTGTACAATCGGAAAGGATCTACCTAGTAGCACGGACTACATGGTGCCTCGCACGATAGTCAATTCCAAAGCACGAACTCTTCTGGGACCAAATGACTGGTGCAAAGGTATAGAACAAGCACAGCAGGCGGTAAACATATTTACCGACGGCTCCAAAATGCCTACGGGGGTAGGTGCGGCGGTGTATTGCGCAGAGCCTAATATAAGGCAACCATATAAACTGCCGAACCACTGCAGTATCTTCCAGGCGGAAATATTTGCCATAAGGAAGGCTGCTGAGATAGCCCTCAGCATGGACACACAACACTCTAACATCAACATTTTCGTTGACAGTCAAGCGGCGATCAAATCCATGCGCTCCGCTGGCATCAAGTCCAAAAGTGTCTTGGCTGGCAGAGATGCACTAGATGCACTATGCTCTTCGAAAAGAGTGCGCATCTACTGGGTCCCTAGCCACCAGGGCATTGAGGGAAACGAGATGGCAGATGGTTTAGCAAAAGAAGGCGCCGGGATGGAATCAGAACTCGCAGAACATGTACTTACTCCGCTACAAGAGTTGTACAGGAACCTCGAAAAAAGAGCCACACTGGCAGTGAATCGTAGATGGAGAGATACGACATCGTGCAAAATCTCGAAAATCATGTGCAATGCACAATGCGAAAAACGAACTCTGTTCATCTTGGCACGCCCACGCAAAGATTGCAGGACACTAGTGGGCATGCTCACTGGTCATTGCATGACGGCAGCCCACGCGAGGAAGCTTGGCATCACCACGGATGACAACTGCAGGAAGTGCAAAGAACCGGACACAGTGGAGACCCTGGAGCACCTACTATGCACATGCCCCGCCCTACTTAGATCGAGACTAAAATACCTAGGCTCATCGACATTCCCGTCGCTTAAAGATGTAGCCAGGGTGTCTCTAGAATCCCTCCTAAGGTTTGCGAAATCAACGCAAATCTTTAAAGACTTTTGAACAAACACAAAGGTTCCTTTTGTTCGCTACCGGTACCACTAAGGACCTGAATTGGTCTATGGGAGACTTCACGAAGGCATCCGGTTTAACCTAACCTAACCTAACCTAACCTAATATCTACAGATAATT
Source organism: Dichetophora obliterata (assembly GCA_963920525.1). NCBI lineage: Eukaryota > Metazoa > Arthropoda > Insecta > Diptera > Sciomyzidae > Dichetophora > Dichetophora obliterata. The sequence continues at coordinate 170,957,258 of OY986438.1, forward strand.
CCTTCAAATTCATTTAATATTTGAAATTGCTATAAATCCTACTAAGGCTTAGTAAACAAATAAATAAACAAAATATAAAAAAAATTTTAATCTTTCAAACTTAGAGTAGAGCAGTAAACATCCCAAGAAGAATTTTGCGACCGCAGGTTACTTAAGACACATTTTTTACACGACGACGTTGCAGCGATACTGATTTGGAAAATATTTTGTGGGAAAAGTTTGTAAAAATTCCTAATATACTACTTTACCACTAGGTCACAGAATGTTGTAACGATTTATCAAGTGTTACCTTTAAAAAATGCATCACTCATCATTCATCAAGATGTACATTTTGTAACAATTAGCTAACTGCGACCCAAGCGTAGGCTCTTTCTATTTAAAATGGTGGACGCAAATTGTTATTATATTTAAACATTTTTTATTAATTATGTTGACTTTATATGATTTAAATACAAATTCTAAATGTTTGATAGTTTAAATCATACTTGATTTTAAATACAAATTCTAGTTGTTTGATAGTTTAAAATCAGCAAAAATTCTAAAAACAACTTCAGTAAACATGCTTTGTTAGTGCAGACTTCCAGCAGGCTGTTGGACTACATATAATAACATAAGCATAGAAACTAAAGTAAAACAGAAATACAACAACAAATGTGACATTATGAAATGGAGGAAAAACTGAGAAATTGACGCTTCAAATCTCATCGCCCCGATGGTGCAGTGCGTTAGCGCGCGCTTGCACGGGTATCACAAAGATTTCTGATGACGCTTTTAGCAGAGTAGAAATTGCAATCAGATCAGCTAGTGATTTTTTCCTTTTCATATTGAAAAAACTTTGTTGTTGTTGTTGTTTCTTTGGAAAAATTCGTTAGAACAATTAATTGTTCTAACTTTGACCTTAAGCTCAATAAACGATTTTAAACTATCAAACAACTAGAATTTGTATTTAAAATCAAGTATGATTTAAACTATCAAACATTTAGAATTTGTATTTAAATCATATAAAGTCAACATAATTAATATAGAGGTCATTTAGAAAAAACTTTAATTTTTTATTAATGTATGAAATTGTTGCAATATTTTCTGAATTCAGCTTGCGCTTAAATTCTTAAGAAGTTTTGGCTGTTATCTACATTTAGCTCCAAATAATATCAAAAAGCAGTTAAGATTATGTTGTATTCCTATATATTATATAAATTTTAATTATAAAATAATTATTATATTAGAGGCAAACGCCTCTTCGCCCCCACTTGTTAGTGCAAAACCAGCGTTACTTGGGGCCGCGCTCGTGATCTCTCAATCCGATCATTCGTCTACTGACGTGAGCTCTAATTTGAGTCAGTTTCCGAACGAGAAGCAACGACTGCAGCAGACTCCACAACAACAACAGCAAGTGAATCTGTCTCAGTTTCAGCTACTGCAGCAAAATCAACAACAACAACTGCAGCAGCCTCTGCAATTGCCGCAAACACAACAACAACCGCAGCTTAATGACTCTTGGTCGAAGCAAATACAAACTGAATTTGAAAATATTAACACCAAATCGCCACCTACTTCGATTACGCTAGAAATGGTGTACAACGAGATCGTAGCGCTAAGAAATGCTAACGTAAATGCTCTCTCGATGATTAATCAACTTCAAGATGACAAAAAGGTGCTCGAAGTCCAAATTCACGCTTTGCAAAGTGAGGTTGAGTACTTTAAACAACAAGGGAGAGAACGGTGCGTTGAAATTGTTGGTGTTCCAGCTCTCAACAACAATAACGCTCTTCACTGCGCGCTTAAAATTTTTACTGATGGCTTGGATGTCAACGTAACAAAAGAACAAATTGACGATTGTTACGTTAAACGCATACAGAAATCCAGGGATGCCGCTTCCAATAATTCATCACAAAATATTTTATGCGTTAAGTTTGTCTCTCGCTTAAGTAAGAAGGCAATTATGAAAAACAAGTTTAGGTACAAAAATAATTTAAATACTAAAATTTTCAATTGTGAACGTGCTTCTAGAATTTTTATTAATGATAGCTTTTCTCCTAATACTAGATTTCTTTTCAACGAAGCTCAGAAGCTAAGAAAAGAAAAAAATTTTAAATATCTTTGGGTTTCGAATGGTAGAATTTTATTGCGCAAAAAAGAGGGTGATAATGCGGTGGTTATTAATTCTAGTGAAGATTTTCATAAAATTTTTTGAGAGCAGTTTTTTCTCTAACTGCAATAGTTTTTTGATTTTATATTAACAAATTTAAAATTTTTTAATATAACATGGTTAATTTAAATCTTCAAGATAATTTATTTAATATTCCCCTTGCGCAATGCAATAAATTAAATTTTGATATTATTTCCTCAAACCATAAAAACCCAAATAGTTTTTATATCATTCATCAAAACATTAGAAGTCTTCGTAAAAATTTTGATAACTTTATTTTGCATTTAGAGTCTTTTTCAAACAAGCCTGATTTTATATTTTTTACAGAAACTTGGGTGTATGACTTTGAGATCGATATGTTTAATATTCCCGGTTACAATTGTTTTGCGATCTGCAACAATGACTATGCTGCTGGAGGAGTAGCTGTATTTGTAAAGGAAGAATTTGCGTGTGATTTTTGTTGCTATAAATTTCAAAGTTCTGATGTAGCTAAAATTTGCTGTGTCATTGACGACAATAAGTTCACTTTCTTTTGCATTTATAGATTCCATGGAATTTCCAACATTGAAATTTTTTTGAGCGATTTGAATACTCTTTTGTCTGGCAATAACTGTAGTAATGTTATCCTCCTGGGTGACATTAATTTAAATATTATGGAGAATACATCTGTTGTTGATAAATATTTATTTCTTCTTTCGTCTTATGGTCTGGAGTCTTGTGTAAATGAACCTACCCGTATTTCCGATAGTTCTTCTACCTGTATCGATCATGTTTTTGTAAAGTTAAGTACGTCTAGTAATATGTCTATGTCTAGTTCAGTGGCAAATATGAATTTTTCTGATCATTGTTTGACTTGTCTATATATTGAAAATGTTAAAAGGCTTTATAAACCAGTCCCGGTACAAAAATTTCTAATTAAAAAAATTGATTTTTCTAAATTAAATGATAGACTTAAATTTGAAACTTGGAATACAGTTTATTGTGAACCTAATCCATCTAAAGCATATACTATATTTAATGAAACTTTAGCTCAACATGTTAGTTCGTGTTCATCTGAATTCGATAGTAAAGATTATAAGTTGAAAAAATTAAAGCCATGGATGACTCATATCTTATTGAAAAAAATACATTTTAAAAATAATCTTTCCAAGAAATTGTCAAAACAACCTTCCAATTTATTTTTAAAAGGAAGCTATAAAAAACTATGCAAAGAAATTTCTGCTCAAGTTTCTTTTTGTAAAACAGAGTTTTATATAAATGAATTTAGAAAATTTGAGGGCAACGTTAAAAAAGAATGGCAATTGGTAAACGATATTTTAAATAAACCCAGAAGTAATGAACAAATTGATTGCATAAATGTTGAAGGCATTGTTGTACGGGATGCTAATGCAAAGGCTGATACCTTTAATAAGTTTTTTGCTAAAATTGGTAAAGCTGTTGTTGCTGATGTTAGTCCTCTTAATGTCTCTTGTAACTGTTTAGATCATGAGCCGTTTTACCCTAATAGTTTGTACTTTGAACCCATTTCTTCTTTGGAATTATATAAAATAATAATGGGCCTTAATAATTCCTATTCTTGTTGCGAAGATGTTTTTTCAAATGTTTTTTTAAAAAGGGTAGTCTTTAATGTTGTAGATGTTTTATGTCATATTTATAATAAAAGTATTGAGTTTGGTATTTTCCCTGATGATCTTAAAAAGGCAATTGTTATACCTTTGTTTAAGAAGGGTGATAGAACTGAGTTAAACAATTACAGACCTATTTCATTACTTCCCGTGTTTGCCAAAATTTTTGAAAAGGCTGTCAAGGTGAGAATGATAAAATTTCTTTCTAAAAATAACTTTTTTAGTAATTGTCAGTTTGGTTTCAGGGAGGGTTTGTCCACAGAAGATGCTCTCCTTAATTTTTGTAACAATATTTACAGTAGCTTGAATAATAAGAAAGTCTGTGCAGCCCTTTTTGTGGACATAACAAAAGCTTTCGATACTGTTGATCATAAAATTCTTCTTACCAAACTGTATAAATGTGGGTTTAGAGGTTCTGTCTATAATTGGTTTCAGTCTTATTTGTCAAATAGGTTCCAGAAAGTAAAAATTAATAGTAACTTTAGTAAATTCATTGATGTAGATATAGGCGTTCCCCAGGGCTCTGTTCTTGGGCCCATTCTGTTTCTTGTTTTTATTAATTCGATCTTTAGTCTTCCTTTCTTTAGTAATGTAATAGCATTTGCGGATGACATGGCTTGCACCTTTGCAAGTGATTCAATGCATAATCTGACTTGTGAATTGAATAATGACTTGGAGCTTTTAAGGCACTGGTTTGACTCTCACAGGTTGGTGCTTAGTGACAAAACCAAGCTTATGTATTTTAATATAAGTGGCATGGATATAAATTTAAATAGTTTTGTATTTCATTGTGCTGGCTGTAAGAAATTTTCGTATGGTAAAAATGTTTGTAATTATAACTCTCCTTTAAAAACTTTTGATGATTCTTGTCTATGTTCCCCGCTTTGTTTTCCTATAGAATGTGTCAAATCCTTCAAATATCTTGGGCTATTGTTAGACTGGAAAATATCATGGTTAGAACACACTGTTGCTCTTAAAAGATATCTGTTAGGTGCAACAAGAAAGATTTATTTATTGAGTTCGTATTGCTCGCCAAAATTACTAACTTGTATCTACCATGGGATTTTCCATTCTAAACTGCAATATGGCATAACTTGCTGGGGTGGTACCCATTCCAATAAGATCAATCCACTACAAGTCGCTCAAAAACATGTAATACGTATAATCCACAGGAAAAAAAGAATGGACAGTAGCTTTCCATTATTTAAAAATTTAAATGTTCTACCTATCCGCCATCTTTACTTTTATAAAGTGTTAAAAGTTTTTTTTAAAAGATCGGGCAACTTGTCTAACATTAAGTATGCTAAATATAACTTAAGGGTCAATGACCAGCATATTGTTAAGGTTCCGTCCCATAACCTATCTGTTTTCTTTTACTCTTATTCTTGTACTTCTCCCCGGCTTTTTAATAACTTACCGGCTAATGTACGATGTATCCGTCATAATACTTTGTTTCTGAAAGAGGTAAAATCATGGCTGTTCAATTTTGACTTCACAACTATTGATTTTCTAAATTCTGTTTTAGTTTAATATTACAAATTAATCAAGTCTAATTTTATACTTCATTTTAAATTCGTAAATTTTTTAATTTTTTTTTAAAAAAAATTTTTTTTTTTTTCTTCTCTTTCGTACCTTTGTTTTAATTTGTTCGCTTTTCATAATTTATTTATTTTATCAATATTAATAAGTAAACTATGTGCACATATCTGTTATGTTTTAATGTTTAATTTTTGGCCCCACCCCAATACTTCAATAATTTTATTTCATTTTAAGTATATCTTACTGCATTTCGCCACATGCCTAAATAGGGCATCAGAAAGCAGTATTTTTTGAATAAATGCTATGTAATATTAAGTATATTCCAATGTTATAAAAATAATAAATAATAAATAAAATAATAAATAATAAAATATTTATGGCAGCAAAATGTAAACAAAACATGTAAACAAAATTAATTTTTTTGCAATTGGCAACTCTATAATGCATTTATATATAAATGTGTATACTAAAATGTGATAAGTCACTTCAAAGGAATTTTCACTAACAGAATGTCGGCATTGTGTTGCACCACTTTCGAATCATAGTGGTCTCTGTAACGTAACCAATACGTAACATCATGTCAATTTTGACACAAAAATAAACGCTACGACGTCGCTGCAACCCAAATGTGGACCATCAGTTCTAGTTGGGATGTGTGCCATTTTAAATTTAATCTTTACATTCATCTCTAAACTTACCTTTAACTAAACTATTATCATTGCCTTTACGTTCAACACTACCTTTACCTATACCTTTACCTTTGCCTTTGCCTTTGCCTTTGCCTTTGCCTTTGCCTTTGCCTTTGCCTTTGCCTTTGCCTTTGCCTTTGCCTTTGCCTTTACCTTTACCTTTACCTTTGCCTTTACCTTTACCTTTACCTTTACCTTTACCTTTACCTTTGCCTTTACCTTTACCTTTGCCTTTACCTTTACCTTTACCTTTACCTTTACCTTTACCTTTGCCTTTACCTTTACCTTTACCTCTACCTTTGCCTTTGCCTTTACCTCTACCTTTGCCTTTGCCTTTACCTTTACCGTTACCTTTACCTTTACCTTTACCTTTACCTTTACCTTAACCTTTACCTTTACCTTTGCCTTTGCCTTTGCCTTTACCTTTACCTTTACCTTTACCTTTGCCTTTACCTTTACCTTTACCTTTACCTCTACCTTTGCCTTTGCCTTTACCTTTACCTTTACCTTTACCTTTACCTTTACCTTTACCTTTACCTTTACCTTTACCTTTACCTTTGCCTTTGCCTTTGCCTTTGCCTTTACTTTTACCTTTACCTTTACCTTTGCCTTTACCTTTACCTTTACCTTTACCTTTACCTTTACCTTTACCTTTACCTTTACCTTTACCTTTACCTTTACCTTTACCTTTACCTTTACCTCTACCTTTGCCTTTACCTCTACCTTTGCCTTTGCCTTTACCTTTACCTTTACCTTTACCTTTACCTTTACCTTTACCTTTACCTTTACCTTTACCTTTACCTTTACCTTTACCTCTACCTTTACCTTTACCTCTACCTTTGCCTTTACCTCTACCTTTGCCTTTGCCTTTACCTTTACCTTTACCTTTACCTTTACCTTTACCTTTACCTTTACCTTTACCTTTACCTTTACCTTTACCTTTACCTTTACCTTTACCTTTACCTTTACCTTTACCTTTACCTTTACCTTTACCTTTACCTTTACCTTTACCTTTACCTTTACCTTTACCTTTACCTTTACCTTTACCTTTACCTTTACCTTTACCTTTACCTTTACCTTTACCTTTACCTTTACCTTTACCTTTACCTTTACCTTTACCTTTACCTTTACCTTTACCTTTACCTTTACCTTTACCTTTACCTTTACCTTTACCTTTACCTTTACCTTTACCTTTACCTTTACCTTTACCTTTACCTTTACCTTTACCTTTACCTTTACCTTTACCTTTACCTTTACCTTTACCTTTACCTTTACCTTTACCTTTACCTTTACCTTTACCTTTACCTTTACCTTTACCTTTACCTTTACCTTTACCTTTACCTTTACCTTTACCTTTACCTTTACCTTTACCTTTACCTTTACCTTTACCTTTACCTTTACCTTTACCTTCACCTTTACCTTAGAAGGTTAATAATGGATTTGTAAGGTTTCTTTTGTGCAGGAGATTTCAGTTCTCTTAAAAATAAAATCTGAAGCTAATTTTACATTATTAACCACCTGGCAGGCAGTATGTTATATTTGTTGTTACTTCCTACACAACTCACTTTATAAGTTTCAGCCTTTCACAGTTCCAAGTTTCATGTTCGAACTCGAATTCGAATTCGACTCACATATACTTTCAAATACTTCAAAATGTAGCGAAATTCCGCAATAATACGTTAATTTGTAGGCCGCCGTCGTACTCTGTTTTAACCTGTAGCTAGTAAGTTTGCTATATCGTAAAACAATATTACTGACGTTGTTGTCGTTGTTGTCGTTGTCGTCGTTGTCGTTGCTGTTGTTACTAAGTTTCTGCACATTGTAAGAAAATGTATGAAATCTCAAAAAAAAAAAAAATCAAAATAAAATGCACGCTTAGTGATAGTCAGTCATTAGTTGTTATTGTTTTTCTACGCTGCTCCGAAAAATGTTTTTGTGCTTTTGACATTTCATGAATCATTTCATGTTAGTTGGTTTGCACGCGTGTTTTTTTAAACGGTTTTTGTTGTGATCTAATTTTTGGTTTTATTGATTTTTACATTTTCAACATGCGTCAATATTTTAGAAATGTTTCATTTCGAATGCTGCTAGCGTGAATGTCCAATGTTTGCGATTCGCTTGATCAACTCCACCCAGTAACTTGTTTATTGGTGCCATTTTATGGACATGATCTAATGTTTTTTTGTTCATTTTATATGCCACTTGTCAATATTTAAAAACAAGTTTTTTCTGGTTGAAGCGGAACCTAAATCGAACCAGCCTAAATGGAACCGCTTAACATATTTTTGTATTTTTTTTATTTAATTAAATGCTATTAGAAGAAAAGCTACAGTTGCTGCTCAAAGTTCTTTAATTTTAATTCCTAAATAGTGTTTATTAAACTGTTTGATTTTCACTTAAATCTGATCAAAGCATCGAAGTTGTAGATTTGAGTATCTGTTTAGTTCAGCAAAATATTTTAGAATTTTATGAATTATATATTCTTAAGATGCTGAAGTTCATACACAGTAAAAAATATGAGCATAAATTTTATACTATTTAGTATACAGATAAATTCAAACCAAAAATGTTTTAAAATTTATACCATCAAATCTTATAAATTTTTCCAGACCATTTTTCTCGTCAGACCAATCGAAACCACTATATTTATACATTTCCCGATTTCGGTGAATTTTTTCCCTTAGAACCAGAATATATTTTATTTTACACATAATATCCATGAAAAATTTTTAAATTATATTTGTTTTATTATTTTTATAATATTGAGTGGTATAAAATTTATAAATTATTTGGAATAAAAAAAGTTTATACCACGCAAATGTTATAAAAAAGATAAAATTTACCCTCAAATTTTTTACTGTGTACATATTTGCTTTAACACTATCTCTGAAAGTATTGCATCGATGGTCATACTTTGACTCTACATAATATGTAGTTCTTTTTTCAAATTAATATATATGCAATGCTTGAACATATATATTTTAATATAACAAAATAGTATGTTATTTTACAAATAACTCAAAAAACTAGAGATAAGATACTTTTTATGGTAGCCAATGAGAACGATCGAATAAAAATAATTATTATGGATTTAAATAGAAAACAAATATTGTCTTGTTGTGCCTTCTAAAAATAAAATAGTTCGTCTTTAAAAATCAATGTTAGGTAACAAAATTTGATTTAAATGTTTACTAACTGTTTATTTAAAAACATATTTGTTTTATTGATATCCAAATTAAAAGTATTTTTACCCATTATAACAGAAGAAATTATGAGCGATGCTGTTGGTAAACAAATCTAATATTGGTATTTTTGTTGAGTTGTTGCATACGCAGAAAAAAGCATTCTTCTAGTATAATCTGATCTGATTGCATATGTTATCGCATTTAAAAATAAACAATATTTTTATTCACGTATGTATAAAAATTATATTGCATTGTAGTTAAGTGTGTCAATTCCATTAATGTTAAATAAATATAACATACTATTAAAAAGCACTGCTCGAAAATTGTTAATATTTTTTCAATTACGGACTTTGTGCAAAATAATCTATAGTAATTAAACTCATTTTCTGTTTGTTTGTTTGTTTGTTTGTTTGTTTGTTTGGCCTTTATACAAATCTAAACGGCTCAACGGATTTTGCTCAAACTAGGTACACATATTAAGCTTATCCCAACTTAAAATGTTACATACTTAGTTTTAGCCACGCCCCCTCTGAAATTTTTCAACTAACGGTAATTTTGTTATTATAAAACTTTTTACCATCGGAGATTTCTCTATATTTAATTTTAAAATTTTTTTGTTACTTTGACATCAAAAACACTCACATATCTTCAAAATTGGAGAAATTTTCTGTACAACGACTTTTTCATAAAACATCGTTACCTAAGAATGAGAAAAAAACGACATGAAAATCAAAGTTTGGTCTTTCGATGCAAATATCTCCGCTGTCCATTAATATATTTCATTCAAATTTTTTTTGTTCAAAAGTATAATAAAATCACTTTACAAAAATAGGTCGGTCGAACTGTACCGTTAAGTCAGTGTATATATGTTTTATGAGTATGCCAAAAAAGGTCAAAAATATTGACTTTTTACTCAAAAAATGACTCAAAAATTGTTGTTGTTGTAAAAATGAAATCAATTAAAAACAGAAAATCTGACTACCTTTCATATGACATAGCATTTATTTGCAAAAATTCTTCCAGCTAAGCGCAAAAATTATTTTACTGTTTTTGTCATCAAAACAACAAGGGTTTTTGATTTTTTTCGCGAAATATATTTTTTCTTAAATGTTGTTTTTATATTTTTTACAAAAAAGTCAAGTCTCAAAAATAATTTCTGTGAAGAAATTACCCCAATATCTCTTTCCAATCAAAAGTTATGGCTAAAAATCTATTATTTTCATACCAGACTATATTAATAAAACTTAGGTTTGTGTTAGAATTCTCTATGTAGTTTGAACGTCCCCATTTATCTCTAAGAATGCAGTTGTGTGTCTAAAGTAATTACGATTATTTTGGATTCTCTATGTAGTTTGAACGTTCCCATTTATCTCTAAGAATGCAGTTGTGTGTCTAAAGTAATTACGATTATTTTGGATTTTATACAATCTTCTTTATATTTTTGCCTCCCCACCCCCCGCCCCCCTCCTGTTAAATTTGTTTTGTTGTGATGGCTCTATTTTTTCTCACTATTTTGTCACCGTTGTCACTTAGTTCGTTATCAATGGTACTTTAAATGTTGTATATATATCACAATTTTATCGAAAAAATGACTGTGAATAAGAATGCTGTTAAAGTAAATATTTTCATGTAATCAGTTTTAGCTATATGGCGATATAATAAAACATATGCGCATCTGGTCAGCACAATTATTTCATTAGTTTTGATCTGTGCGTTAAATTCACAGATAGATGGCGCCACATTTGTAAGATGTGTGGGTACAGACTATACTTACACCTTGCGGTGAAAAGCTGAATACTGTTTTTTCAAAAGTTTCTTCAAATTTAACCCCACACGTTTGGGATTACAGACAGGTGGCGCTATTTTCTGCTTACAGAAGAATATCTGATGTTCTTATACAGCTAGCAGATAAGTTTTGCGAAATATTTTGCGAAAATGCTATTGCTACCAAACTTTTAAAAATAATGCAGTAATGCCAGTTTTTTCAGTCGCAGCGTCATCTAGCGTCATTAACACTTAAAAACATAGATTTGGATCAATTTAAATGTCTAGCTCACTTGCTGAACTTTTTGTTGTTTTTGCTTTGCTTGCAAATGCGAGTAGGTACAATCATTTTTAGCACAACGAATTTTCATAAAACATTGATAGCTAATAATGAGACAAAAATTATATGAAAATCAAAGTTTTTACTTTTAATGCCAATAACTCCGCTGTTTTTAATAGATTTCATTAAAATTTTTTTTGTTAAAAAGTTCAATATGTTTTTTAATATTAATCTTTGTTTAAACGTTAAAATGTCCATATCTCAAGGACGCATTGAGTCCCACCATATTTTTTTTTTGTTGAAAAGGTAATTGTGCTTGCTTTAAGCTTAAGTAAATATAAAAATTTTTTTAATTTTTAAAATATGTTTTTCGTACCCCTTTGAATTCAATTAGCTCACCACAAGAGATGGAACCACCAACAACAAAAATTTTCCTAAACTTTTTTGGATTAATGTTCGTTCAATTACCTTTCTAACGGTAGATAAATAAAATTAAATAAAATAAAATTCAAATAAAATTCAACATGTTTTTCAATATTCCCGATTTTAAAAAACATTTAATCGAGAAGTTTATGTTAAAATTTTTATATAAGTGACTCTCGAGTAACACCGGGTATATCAGCTAGTGTTTAATAAAAGTTTTAAATTAACTCTAAATTTAGCTATTTACTGACATAAAAAGGAATTAATATATGCCAAAATATGTCTTTGACATAGTTATTGCGTTCACAGAACTAAAGTTAAATTTTATGATTAAACTTTATGAAGAATGTTTGCTTATGGTATAGGTATTATTAATCCTCTTTAAAAAATATTTAAAAATGGACCCCAAACAAGTTGAATAGGTTTCTTAAAAAATTTCTCAATAACTTTCTTTAAAAAAGATAGGCAATTTTGAAATAAAGTTTATTATATTCCTCAATATGTTATATACAGGCTGTAGACAAATATTGTTTAAAGAGACTTGTTGTGAAAGTTTTCTTGCATTACTTCCGCATTAAATTTTTTAATAAGTTTAATAAGTCGAAGTGAAGATATGAAATTTGAATTTGAGTTTCTTTACTATAAATTATAAAAAATAGCATTTAATTTGTGTTTATGTCCAAGAAGGTCTGATAATTATCCTTATTACATGATTTAACTAGTATGATTGCTCTCTAATTTAACATGCTTGTAATATTTTCGTATAAGATATAAAATGAGAAAAAATTCTTAACTCATATAAGTATAAGAATGCTAATGTAACGGAGAAGAGGCATTTTTTCCTTGCAGAATCACGCTAAATTTACATGCTAGTTTTTACTCTCTGAGGCTTTCTATTGTCTGCAAAAAGGTGATGGCCGGACCGAAATATTAAATAAATTACAAAATAATCTGTTTTAGTATGCACACTTATCAGTATGCCACTGTCACCAATTAATTTATAACGTTACATTAAAATAGTTTACAGATTGGTGGATGACACCACAAGTTCTGCTACATTCCTGTTGCACTCATTGGGCACACACATACATACGCAAAACACACTCACGCATAATGACTCAAAGTCAAGTTCGACTCAGCTAACAATATTATTGTTTTTTAGCAAAAAAAAAAAGAAGAAATAAACAAAAAACTATTTGCGACAATATCAAGTTTTTCAGCTTGATTCACTTTTATTACAAAATAAAAATGACAGCAGCAACGTGTTGTTGCAAGGCCTTAATAGTTCCTCGGTTGACCGCAAATCCCGCAAACGCTCTTGAATTGCATCTCTGACATGCAACAGGCTTGACTAACAGGTTATCCGATCAAGGATAATAATGCGAAAAGAAGGAAAAAAGATTATATAAAATTAACAGCAATAAATATAATAATAATGTTGTCTGTGAAAATTGACTGCGACAACAATGAAAACCACAGTCATTTTCTTTCAGCCGTGATAACAATGAAAGAAAAGCCGGTTGCAATGTTATTGTCTTTGTTGTTGCTGCTGTTGTTTATATCGCCAGTTTGAAATATAATTTAAAAAAAAAACATTTCGCAACAGACTCACGCAATGAGATTTAATGTAAGAGGAAAACTTAAAAAGAAAAAAAGTGGGAAAAAGTATGCGTTACAACATTTTATCGTGACGCCAATTAAAATTATGGCTGCACAGACGCTTCCGCCGATAAAACAATAAACAATCACTGCCAATTATTGAAATTGAAGTCAAATAATATTAAATGCCAGTTATGTTAAAGTACATGTTGAAGAGTGCATTTAAGCAATAAAGAAGTGTGCTGCGTTTCGTTATTTTTACACAAACTGATTGGTCAAAGGTCACCATTATATATGTATTGAGCTTTTATCCAGTGGGCAATTGCAGGAGACCGAAGGCCTTCTAGCAGGCCTGCGTTAGGTTTTTATAGGCCTTTCACACTCCGTGCAAACACCGTTTTATTGCTTGTATGAAATGGGAAAATTTGTCAGGCCTTCAGCTCTCCTTGCTCAAAAGAGACCTGCCAGAAGCGCACTTTCGAGAAGTCCTGTTAGAAGGAAAAGCAATATGAATATCAACTTGAAATAACAAATGCCTAACAATATCAGATTTGAGCCATGGTCCTTTCATGTGGAGGTCCGACATCTTACCCACTCGTCTTCCGTGGTTGTTAAAAATTAATAGCTTATTTTGTATCAATACAAATAAAAGTAAACTTTCGGTAGCCCGGGTTCGAGACCCAACTCGGAAAAAAGAAAATTTTTTGTTGTTTTTTTTTAAATCTACATTTTTTTACAAACTGTTCTGTGTATTTAAAATTTTTTTTGGGACTTTTTTTTGTAAATTTTTTCATTTAAAATAATATGAAAAGAATCAGAACCTTCAAAAGGTAGACCTTACTGAAGTACTCATCAATGCAGTGATCATGAAAGGTGTATTGACGCCAATAATAGCAGAGCTAGCCCATTGGGTACTGCTTAAATCATAAAAAGTTTATTTTATAAGGGGAGGTTCTCATGAAACTCGACCAAAAATTCAATTCTTTTATTTATATTTTTTGATAGCTTATGATGTGTAGAATAAGTAACCCAAAGCAGTTTGGCCGATTATATATAAAAGTTTTTGCGTACGAAAAGAACCCATGTTTTCATATAGGAACTCGAAAAAATCGTTTATCAAATCTTAAGCCTGTTTTCTGAAAAATCATGTTTTGAAAGTGTTTTGCACTATATCTGAATAACTACTATATGGATTGACTAATTTTTTTTTATTTTAAAGTATATACAATTTATTAGATTTATTGGAATTGATGGGAAATTATTTTTGTAATCTTAAATTTTTTGTTGATATTATAGATTCAAGCTACAATACATATAATATGATAGATAAAATCTTTAGTTTCTTATGTCAGATGACATGAACATGGAAACCGTTTCGTTACATTTCTTTTTTCAACATGACGTTTGACAGCACACTTCACATTAAACTTTCATGCAACAAAAAAAATATTTTCATATGCTTTAAAAATCAATCAATAGCTGCCAAAAAACTCAAGGTGTTAAGTTACTTCCTTCTATGAAAAAATAATCAAGACGTCAGCGTGTTTTTCACACTAGGTGAAAACCCTCCCTAAAGGAGGGTTTTAGTAGAAATCGACGGGAAATTTTTGTTTTTGTATTTTGCTTTATTTTCCTCCTCTTGAAAATATGTAGTCAAAAGGATATTTTCTTATTTAATTTATTTCAGGAGCCATGCGTATTAGACGAAGAGTGCGTCGGCCGAAAAACAGTCATAAATGTTTTTATCGAAACACCTTTTTTCCGAGCTGTACACGATTTCGCTTCAACGACTTGACCGATTTCGATGTTTGATGGCTCAAATTAAAGCTAATTCAATTAGGGGGCTTTAAGAAATCGTTTTTTTCAAAAAAATGTATTATCATTATTTTTTTAACTTTAAAGCGAAAGAAAAAGGCGGAAAAAAGGGTGTTGTTTTCAAAGGGCCAAATTTTATCTACGTTAATAATTTTGTTGGTTTTTTATTTCAGATAACTTGGCAGGGCTGTAGAGTATACAGCGCACATCGGCTTCGCCGCGCACGGCTTTGATCAGCGAGATCTTCAGCCGCCATTTTTAATTCTTTTTCATCGAAAAAATTGTACAATGTTCTTAAATATACACTAATAAATGCCACAAAAGATTTTTTCAAGAAAGATTTACGTTCGCTCAAAAAAAATAAATCCTGAGATTATTTTACGTTTCTACTAGTACTTCCCCTTAAGCTATGAAAAGTATCAAATCTTTAAAAAATTGAGAAATTTTAAAATCTGTAAAAATTTCATTTAAAAGACTCGGTTTTTCAACTTAACGTTGATGCACGTAATTCCAAAAACGTCAGTACACAACGATTTTGGTAAAGAGGTAGAGTTTTTGGAAAAAAACTGTGTTAAAAATTGTGTCATTTTGCTGTACGTAACAAAATGAAAAGGTAGCGCAATTTAAGGATTTCAGATTACATTCGTAAAAAAATGACATATGAAAATTAAATAGTACATAATAAAGCTGGAAACACAAGGAAAATGCATTATGAATGGTAATAGTAATGGCATAGAAGGGCATAGTGCATTGATTTATTAGTGCATTAAAAAATATAATTTGCACCATGCACTCAGTACTAATGCAAATCGAGTTTATGTGTAATGGTATTGGAAAAAAGTTGCATTACCATTAATATGTAATGATAATAGCAAAAACTTCCTTAACCATTAGTATGTTATGGTAATGGAAAAAATGTATTGCCACTCAAATTTAGTGCTAATAAATAATTTTAATGGTAATGGAAAAAATTTGCATTTGCAAAAAATTTTTAATGGCAATGGAAGAAATTCACATTGCCACTAAAATTTCAAAAAATATCCATCAGTACTTTTCAATTAAAAACTTACTGATCAGGGAAACTCACTGACTGAAAGGGTACCGAAAATATACAATAAATAACAAAAATTAAAATATTATTGTCTAAGGACATAGCTGGGAAATCAAAAAATATTTTGGTAGTACACTGAGGAAACGATTTGTTTACTGCTACCAAAAAATGCCCAACTGAATTTTCGATTGCAGCTTCTTAGGATTTGTAGTAACACTAACATACTTTTTGATTGCCGTTTATAATTTCGTTGTAGTTCGGAGCAAATATTGGTAATCATAACAAAATTCGGTGCCTTTTCGTACTCAATATAACAACATGTAACCGAAAAAAAAGATTGGTGTTTTAGTAAATTGGCTGCTTAGATGTGTGATCACATTTAATCAAAATTACATCAAGTAAAAATTTAATATTAGTTACATTAACATTGTAAGCAAAATATTGCTTATCAATATATAATATTTCAATTGTTTATAAGACAATAATACATATTTTCAGATGAAATTAAAAGAAACATATTTATCAATGCAAACATTGGTTCTTCACTATCATTATAATTTACACAAACAATCATGTTTTGTTTTAAAAACTTACTATAAAATTGAAGCCAAGATATTTTTTTTTTGCTTCAGAATAAAGATTATATTTTTGATAACAAGAGATGTATTTTAAAGATCCATGTTTAGCTAGGAATTAAGAATATCAGAGTAGTTCAATATAATATAAGCAATTTCAATTAATTTTTTTGTGTAATGTTCTTAAAGATTCATTCGATTATTTGAATTGTATAATGTCTTTTTATAAATTTGGTGAGCTGCCTCAAAACTTATTCAAACAATTGGTCCAATAGTTTCAAACCAAGCAATTGGTCCAATAGAATTTGGGCTTTAAATGGCTCTTAGAAATGTCAATATTAATGATGTTTTAATGTTATAATTGATGCGACCGATTAATGATGCTTTTTACAATAAATTTCTTTCATTACCAATAAAAATTTAATGGTAATGCAAATTTTTTGCATTGACATTAAAATTTTCCATCACCACTAAAATTTAGTGGCAAATTTTATTTCCATTACCATTCCATACAAATTGTAACGCAATTTTTTTCCATTACAATTACATACTAATGCTAATGCAAATTTATTTTACATTAATACAAGGATGTTATGGTAATGGTAATGGTAATAGCAATGGTGATGGTAATGGTAATGATAATGGATATGGTAATGGTAATGGTAATGGTAATGGTAATGGTAATGGTAATGGTAATGGTAATGGTAATGGTAATGGTAATGGTAATGGTAATGGTAATGGTAATGGTAATGGTAATGGTAATGGTAATGGTAATGGTAATGGTAATGGTAATGGTAATGGTAATGGTAATGGTAATGGTAATGGTAATGGTAATGGTAATGGTAATGGTAATGGTAATGGTAATGGTAATGGTAATGGTAATGGTAATGGTAATGGTAATGGTAATGGTAATGGTAATGGTAATGGTAATGGTAATGGTAATGGTAATGGTAATGGTAATGGTAATGGTAATGGTAATGGTAATGGTAATGGTAATGGTAATGGTAATGGTAATGGTAATGGTAATGGTAATGGTAATGGTAATGGTAATGGTAATGGTAATGGTAATGGTAATGGTAATGGTAATGGTAATGGTAATGGTAATGGTAATGGTAATGGTAATGGTAATGGTAATGGTAATGGTAATGGTAATGGTAATGGTAATGGTAATGGTAATGGTAATGGTAATGGTAATGGTAATGGTAATGGTAATGGTAATGGTAATGGTAATGGTAATGGTAATGGTAATGGTAATGGTAATGGTAATGGTTATGGTAATGGTAATGGAAAAGGTAAAGGTAATGGTAATGGTAATGGTAATGTTAATGGTAATGATAATGGTAATGGTGATGTTAATGGTGATAGTAATGGTAATGATAATGGTAATGGTAATGGTAATGGTAATGGTAGTGGTAAAGGTAATGGTAATGGTAATGGTAATGGTAATGGTAATGGTAATGGTAATGGTAATGGTAATGGTAATGGTAATGGTAATGGTAATGGTAATGGTAATGGTAATGGTAATGGTAATGGTAATGGTAATGGTAATGGTAATGGTAATGGTAATGGTAATGGTAATGGTAATGGTAATGGTAATGGTAATGGTAATGGTAATGGTAATGGTAATGGTAATGGTAATGGTAATGGTAATGGTAATGGTAATGGTAATGGTAATGGTAATGGTAATGGTAATGGTAATGGTAATGGTGTTGGTAATGGTAATGGTAATGGTGATGGTGATGGTAATGGTGATGGTAATGGTAATGGTAATGGTGATGGTAATGGTAATGGCAATGGTAATGGTAATGGTAATGGTAATGGTAATGGTAATGGTGATGGTAATGGTAATGGTAATGGTAATGGTAATGGTAATGGTAATGGTAATGGTAATGGTAATGGTAATGGTAATGGTAATGGTAATGGTAATGGTAATGGTAATGGTAATGGTAATGGTAATGGTAATGGTAATGGTAATGGTAATGGTAATGGTAATGGTAATGGTAATGGTAATGGTAATGGTAATGGTAATGGTAATGGTGATGGTAATGGTAATGGTAATGGTAATGGTAATGGTAATGGTAATGCTAATGCTAATGGTAATGGTAATGGTAATGGTAATGGTAATGGTAATGGTAATGGTAATGGTAATAGTAATGGTAATGATAATAGCAATGGTAATGGTGATGGTAATTGTAATGGTAATGATAATGGAAATGGTAATGGTAATTTTAATGGTAATGGTAATGGTAATGGTAAGTTAATGGTAATGGTAATGGTAATGGTAATGGTAATGGTAATGGTAATGATAATGGTAATGGTAATGGTAATGGTAATGGAAATGGTAATGGTAATGGTAATGGTAATGGTAATGGTAATGGTAATGGTAATGGTAACGGTAATGGTAATGGTAATGGTAATGGTAATGGTAATGGTAATGGTAATGGTAATGGTAATGGTAATGGTAATGGTAATGGTAATGGTAATGGTAATGGTAATGGTAATGGTAATGGTAATGGTAATGGTAATGGTAATGGTAATGGTAATGGTAATGGTAATGGTAATGGTAATGGTAATGGTAATGGTAATGGTAATGGTAATGGTAATGGTAATGGTAATGGTAATGGTAATGGTAATGGTAATGGTAATGGTAATGGTAATGGTAATGGTAATGGTAATGGTAATGGTAATGGTAATGGTAATG
This sequence comes from Dichetophora obliterata, assembly GCA_963920525.1. Lineage (NCBI taxonomy): Eukaryota > Metazoa > Arthropoda > Insecta > Diptera > Sciomyzidae > Dichetophora > Dichetophora obliterata. Next base: position 170,976,653 of record OY986438.1, read on the forward strand.
GTAATGGTAATGGTAATGGTAATGGTAATGGTAATGGTAATGGTAATGGTAATGGTAATGGTAATGGTAATGGTAATGGTAATGGTAATGGTAATGGTAATGGTAATGGTAATGGTAATGGTAATGGTAATGGTAATGGTAATGGTAATGGTAATGGTAATGGTAATGGTAATGGTAATGGTAATGGTAATGGTAATGGTAATGGTAATGGTAATGGTAATGGTAATGGTAATGGTAATGGTAATGGTAATGGTAATGGTAATGGTAATGGTAATGGTAATGGTAATGGTAATGGTAATGGTAATGGTAATGGTAATGGTAATGGTAATGGTAATGGTAATGATAATGGTAATGGTAATGGTAATGGTAATGGTAATGGAAATGGTAATGGTAATGGTAATGGTAATGGTAATGGTAATGGTAATGGTAATGGTAATGGTAATGGTAATGGTAATGGTAATGGTAATGGTAATGGTAATGGTAATGGTAATGGTAATGGTAATGGTAATGGTAATGGTAATGGTAATGGTAATGGTAATGGTAATGGTAATGGTAATGGTAATGGTAATGGTAATGGTAGTGGCAATGGTAATGATAATGATAATGGTAATGGTAATGGTAATGGTAATGGTAATGATAATGATAATGATAATGGTAATGGTAATGGTAATGGTAATGGTAATGGTAGTGGCAATGGTAATGATAATGATAATGGTAATGGTAATGGTAATGGTAATGATAGTATCGATTTGGCTCAGTTTTCATCCAAAGGGTATTGCAACAAACATGTAAACATTAAATTGTTGTTTCGATCTGATTGCGTCTTCCTTCTCCAGTTTATCCTTAAAAACAAGACATTTTTTTATAACTTATTTTATGAAAAATCTCAAGGGCTGGTTCGGTTAGTACAAAGATGAAATAGAGCATTACAACATTTCGTCCTTTTCTGATCACATCTTCCTGCTCTAAAATGTCCTCAAAGATGACATAAACCATACAGATGAATTATATTGCAATGATTATTAGCTAATGTGCCAGCAAGGGCGTAGGCAGGGGGGAAAAGGGGCAAATGCCCCCCTAAAACTGAAATTTTTTTGTATTCGATGGATTTTTTAAAAGTTTCTTTACATGATAACTTTTTAATGTGTAATTTTACCTTTTTCTTTGAATCTAGACCTGAAAAAGTTAAAAGTAAATTAGTTTTTTTTTTCAAGCGATATTGTATAATTTTGTAAAATATTGTATACTGTTCAAACGGGAATTTAAAAACTTAGATATTTACATGAAGTAGATAATGTGAACAATTTTCGATTTATAATTAAATTGTGACATTTTCGTGATTTCACAAGGTTAAAATTTTTAGTTTAATTTCAAGTAATTTATAAAAGAAAAAAACTGCAACATTATTTGTTACACAAAAATTAATATAATTTTTTCAATACCAATACCAATACCAAAACACACTTCAAACATAAACGCGATAACACGTATAATTTTTCGTGCTCTTGTTGATTTTTTTGTTAAGTAAGATAAAACAATTCAAACAATTGTAGACATGCCGTGTGTCTGCTTAGCAAGGGTCGAGCGTCATTTGGATGAAGATCAAAAAATTAAATGCTTCAACTGCAATGAGTTTTTTCACTGCACCTGTGTAAATTTAAAGAAAAGTGACTTGGAATTTATGATAAAAAACAACCAAAAATATAAATGCAAGGCCTGTTTGTCGGCTCGGCGCGCATCGATTCACTCTCCACCGATTGTTGTTAAATCGACACCGTTAGCAACATCTGTAGATACGACCACAAGCAAAGCTGATAATAGCGAGACTCTTATACTGTCTGCTGCCTCCAAATTCGCATTGCCAGATTTGAGTTTAACTGCAGCTAAAGAACAACTTGCTACACCAACAACTACTATCCAACAAAATGAGCGCACCCCAGGGCACGGCTCCACGTTCTTTTTCAAATTGATAGAGCAACAGACCGAAATGATGGATCAACGTTTTGAAAAGCAAAGTAAGCAAATTACCTCTCATATAACTAGTATACTTACTACCGCAATACAGGAGAGTGAGAGGAGGATTCTAAATGAGCTCCAACAAAATATTGTCGAAATAAAAAATGGTCTCGCTGACGTCGTCGAGAGAGTAACTCTTCTAGAAGAAAATGCAATGGACGCTCAATCTCTAAAAGCTGAGATCGACTCTCTTAAAAGTCAGCTAGCAAGGCAAGAGAACTCCACCGTAGCTTGCGACCTTCGCATCAATGGAATCCCGTTCTACAACGGCGAGAATCTTTTTGATATTTTCAATAATTTGTGTGGCACAATAAAAATAAATCTGTGATAATGCTGAAAGTGTGGAATGTATGAACAAGCTTCAAGCACTTATTGGCTCTGATCCATACTTCTCCATAACATGCAACAACAACAATAATAACATCAACTTTAATAGAAACGAGTCTTCAATATCAGAGCATAATAACGAAATCAGCATTGAAGGCACTGAACTAGCTCCTTCTCTTTTTCGAGACTCACAAAACTAATACCTTTTTCAATGCTGGATTTAGTTTCTTAATTCATCATATCTACAATCAGCAATTTGTTTTACTCTCTTATACTATTTCCGTATATTTATTAAGTTTTTGTAATTTTGTAGAACCTATTAACTTAAAATTTTGTTTTGCTTCTATTTTCATACATAGTTATAAGAAAATTTCATTGCAACAATTGAAATTGAAACTTGCACGCATTTCCATGAAATATTTTCACAATGACAAGTACTTTGGATAACGAAACGTTTAGTTCTGAAGACAATGCTTATACTCTTGTTCGTATACTTTCTAAGCAACGTCATGGGCTTAGAGTATGTCATATTAACGCGCAAAGCTTAACTAATAAAATGGATGAATTCAGATACATATTTGAGGGCTCTGGTATAGACATAGTTTGTGTATCTGAGACATGGTTCAATGTTGAAATACCTAATACACTAATTGAGTTGGAGGGTTTCCGTATTTATCGCGCCGACAGACAGGGGCATACAGGTGGAGTTGCAATTTATGTGCGAAATAATATCTCATGTAAGCTTGAGGCGCACTCCAATATAGATAGTGCAATCGAATATGTGTTCGTTTCAATTACAAATGGTAGTCTCAAAACACTCTTAGGCTGTGTTTATCGTCCGCACCGTACTTTGGATACTGCGTCACTATTAAGTGTTATAGAAAGCATATCGCTGCCTTTTTCAAATATAATCATAGCTGGGGACTTTAATAGCAACCTCCTATTAGAAAGCCAACTCGCGGACAATATGGAATCGTTAGGTCTCTTTTCAGTAAATAATTCTACACCCACTCACTTTACTAGTACTAATAATTCCTTACTTGATCTGTTTTTTGTAAATGATAAGACCAAAGTCCTGCTTTACGATCAGTTAGTAGTACCTGCTTTTTCTAAACATGATCTAATATTTCTAAATTATGATTGTCAATTGTCTGACCATTCTACTACATTTAGTTATCGTAACCTTAAGCACATCAACTATTCACATCTCAGTCACGCGGTAAATGGAGTTAGTTGGAGTGACATATATCGAATGATATCGGTTGAAGATCAGGTGCATTTTTTCCAGCACCATTTGAATAAACTTTTCATTGACTGTGTACCCATCTCAACTAAACGCATAAAATTTCAACAAAAGCCATGGTTTAATAGCGCTATACTAAATCTTATCACTGATCGTAACTCAGCTTACAAGCGTTGGAGGAGGTTTAAGACTCCTGAACTTTATGAAAAATTTAAACAATTAAGGAAAACCGTTCGAAATAAAATGAAGCAGTCCAAAATCAATTACTATAGCGAAAAATTTGAGAATGCAATTGATAGCAAGAAATTGTGGAAAGAAATCCGTAAAATTGGTATTGGCAAGGATACTACTCGTAGTTGCGATACTGTAGATGTAAATGATCTAAATAAAAAGTTCGTCAATATTCCAATGCCTGCAGTCAAGGGAAATGTATACACGAACTCATTTGGAAGCCTCGATCATAATGTTCGCTTTTCATTTCATTGTGTTAGTAAATGTGATGTTCTCCAAAGCATTCTAGCGATTAAATCGAATGCTGCTGGTTTTGATGATACCCACCCAGCATTTCTTAAAATTCTTCTCCCCATACTGTTACCTTATATTACTCACATTTTCAACACAATCTTAACCACTTCAAGTTTTCCCATCAGCTGGAAGGTAGCTAAAGTTATACCTGTTCCGAAAAATTGCAACGAATTTCGCCCGATTGCTATATTACCATACCTTTCCAAGGCTCTGGAGCGCCTAATTTACCAACAAATTAATCAATTTGTTCTTGATAATAAACTGCTAAGTAATAGACAGTCAGGCTTTAGAGCTCAGCGAGGCTGTGTAACAGCACTAATAGATGTTATTGAAGATATTCGTTCAGCCCTCGATGATAATAAGGTAAGCTTTTTAATCCTATTGGACCATACGAAAGCTTTTGATACCGTTGATCATAATATCCTCTTTACTAAACTCACAAATTTATTTAACTTTACTTCTACTGCAGCTAACCTTATGCGGTCTTATCTATCTAACAGATCGCAAGCCGTAAGTATAAATTCTCTAACATCCACACTTCTACCTGTCTCACGTGGTGTTCCTCAAGGGTCAATCCTTGGGCCACTCCTGTTCTCCATGTACATAAATGATTTACCTAGGATTCTACAAAACTGTAAGACTCATCTGTATGCAGACGATGTGCAGCTGTATGCAAGCTGTTTTCGAGATTCTGTATCATATTGTGTATCGAACATTAACACTGATCTAAGTCTCATCACCAGATGGGCCGGGGAGAATGGTTTGAGCCTTAACCCAAATAAGTCGAAGTGCATAGTTATCACAAAAAGAATAATAGACATTGAAAACTTTCCAAATATACTACTAAACAACTGCCCAATACAGTTTGTAAATTCTGCTAAAAATCTTGGTATTATTTTTAATCGAACCTTAACTTGGAACGCACACATTTTGAGTACTGTTGGAAGAATATATGGCATGTTACGTGTACTGTGGATCACTCAGTTCTTCACCCCATTGCGAATTAGGTTACTTCTAGCTAAGACTTATCTTCTCCCTACTCTCCTCTACGGATGTGAGTTGTTTGCTAATTGCGATGCTGCTTGCACAGCAAAACTAAACGTGCTTTTCAACAATATCGCAAGATACGTTTTTGGGTTGAAATCTAGGGACAGCGTTTCACATTATTCTTTTCGCATATTTAATATGTCCTTTGTAAATGTTCTTAAATTCCGCACTTTGCTGCTGCTGCACAAAGTTATATACTCTGGTGAGCCTGTCTATATACGTGAAAGGCTTATCTTCTCGCGATCAAATCGAGCAAAAGCTCTAATCCAGCTACGACATTTTTGCCTTACATCGGAAAGACAATTCTATATCTATGCTATACGTCTTTGGAACTCGTTACCCATTGAACTAAGATCTATCCAAAATACCGTGCAATATAAAAATAAACTAAACTTATATTTTTCCTCGTTGCAATGAAAAAATCTTAAAAAAAAAAAAAAAAAATCTTATTAATTTTTTTTCTCTAATAAATTTTATTCACTTTCTTTTATTTTCTTTTTCTTTTATTTATTTTTATGTTTGTTTTATTTTATTTTTGTTATTTTCAGCACTTTTAATTTGTTTCTCATTCTAAACATTAATTAATATTTTGTAAAAGTAGGCTTTTTGATCAAATTTTTTTTCAAATGCAATTAAAACAATTTTAATTCATTTTTAATTCATTTTTTCGTACCATTAATTTATATTGTTACAATGTTACTGCTACATTTAATTTATTTTTAATTCTTTAGCTATAAGCAAAATTGTTAATCATTATAATCTAAATCAATATATGAAGCTAGTACTATAATAATAAGGTTTCTTTGTTGAATCTTGTTGTACTAGCTTGTCGCAATTTAATAAATACAAATACAAAATACAAATACAATACCGTTTGTATTGGAGGTTAGAGTATCGTAGTAACCGAATAAATGTGGGAATTGCCAATTCAATTCAAGTGCTTCAAAATATTTTTCACTTCCGTTTTTTCGGCACTTGGTCGGATCATACAAAAAAAAAAGTTACAAATTTAAAATACCTCTCTCGGCTATTGCCAGTGGGTAAGTTAATCGTAGCAATCTTTTCATTTGTAACTACAGCCAGAGTTACATTTTAAGTTGACGACAGCTGCCATATGGTAAGCAGTCAACGCCTGCCATCTGTGAGTTGGAGCAAACATTAAAAAAAACTGAACACCGCCAAGTTGGATTTGTTAATTGATCAATACGCATGAAATTCAATTCAGAAAAATTTGCAAAACTCTTTTATTATAGGTTTGTGCATGTTGAGTGTTCATCGCAAATTTGTTGCAGAAAACCAGGAAAATATTCTAGAAGACTAGACTATTAACCATTTTGTGGAAAATTCTCGGCAACTTATATTCATATAAGAAATAATTTTTTTTTATATAATTTTTTGTATTATTTTGTTGAAGTTTCCTTACTTTGAGTTTTTGTGAATTTTTGTTAACTTTTTTTAAACCGTATTTTTTAACGATATCATATTTTAAAATTAGTTAAACCTGAATTTAATATATGTAATTTTATTTGATATCATGGCTTGCGTTTGTTTGATATACATAAGTTGAAAGTCTTTTTCCCTGAGAGTCGATTATACATAAAAACACCAGATAATAAGACACCATACATTCATTTTGAACTATTTTCATTGACTCGCAAAATTCATGAATGAAAGATATGGTAAAAAAATATTATAAGGTCTTGCTCGCCTCCTAATTTTAATCCTGCCTACGCCCTTGTGCGCCAGCTACATTTGCGATCTGACGTCATTTTCATGTTCTTCAAAGTTATTCAAAATCATAAATATCGTTTAAAATATGGTCCAAATAAGCTGATATTTCTAATTTTTTAAAAAATTTAATTTTGATATCCACTCAATTATCTACTCCAGACTGCCCTTGAAAATAAAAAAATTTTTAAGACTATGAAAATTCGCAGAAAGTATTAAGTAGATCAATAGTTATTTGGTAGAAAGCATCTATTTAAAATTTGGCCGGGATAGGAACATCTTCCTATTACAAAATGTTTTTAGCTTCATGGTGTTCATTAAATTTTTTTTTTTTCAATATTGCAGTCGATTTCAATAGATTTATAATTACTGATTATAAATATGGCAAACGATTTTTTCTATATTTTTTTGATACTGAGATACGATTTTTCATAAGTGTCTTATAATGTTAAAAAATTAAATCATCATGAATACCAAGAAGCAAAAATACATTTTGAACTAAGATGATGTTGTTATATCGATATTATAAAATTTTTAATAAATGTTTTATTAAGTGACTATTGCAAAATATTGAAAAAAGTGAAATCATTTTAAGTACCATGATGTTAAAGTACAATTTGGGAATAGGAAGATGTAGTCATGTCGAGACCATATTTTATATGTATGTTTTTCTATGTTATATTTATTGGTTATTTTCATTACACTGTGGCGATGTCAAAAAGACATACGAAAACGCCGATACACATGAACTTAATTCTCAGTTTTTCTAAATCATGTCAAAATCTCGAGATATTTCTGAATTTCAGTGTAGATTCGAAATATTCGGGATGAGATTTTTATTACTTAACTAATTTTTTGTATACAAACTAAAAAATTAAATTTCAAGAGCAAAAAGTAAGTAAAAAAAATTTATTTTTAAACAAAAAATATATTTTGAAAAGATTTTAATAATTATTCCAGATAATCTTTTCTCTTTTTACTTATTTTGCACTTTGGGCTGGTCTGAAATCAAAAAACACTTTATCTAGGGCTTAAAGCATTGACGATGCATCACTGATATTAATTAATATTGAAATATCTACATAAATATAAAAAATTAAATTAACTTATTAATTATTGCAAATACACCATTATTGTTTTGATTTATTTACCCAGCCATCTTATCGGTTTGAAATTCCTTGAAAACAAATTTTAAACTAGTCAAAGATTTAACGACGAAGCCGTTCGTTGTTGGTAACATCGTTAACTTAACAAGATGAATGATTTAGTATGTAATTTAACGATTTAAAAATAAATTTGTTTTTATATACTTTGGCAAATGATCATCTTTAAAAGTGCCAACAACCAGCATTATCTGCCTATAAAAAGGCAAAGTACACAAAACCACAGAAGAGCGGCAACAGCAACAACAACAACAGCGAAAACAACAATCAAAACAACAAGCAAATCAACAACAACAATAACAACATCAAGTACAACCAAACAAATGGCCATATAAAAATCAACAGAAATCATTATAAATGTTGAAATGCGTTACAAGGTTGGCAACGAAAACATAGCCAATCAAGTTGAAGCCGGTTACTTCTTCAGCTGGTGGTCGTTGGACGTTGTTGATAGAAACTGAACAGCAGCAGCTTTTGGGAGTTTTTATCTCTCAATCTTTGCTGTTCGAACAGATATTATTTAGCAGCAAAGACATTTAATTAATTTGAAAGAATTAGTAAAATGGTAACATAACCGCCTTTGGGCCACACGCTGCTGATTAATGAGCTGCTGTTGCTAATGCATGGTCAAAACAAAACGCTGGTAGCTATTTTTTTATTTTTCTATCTTTGAATTTCTGCCAGTTAATAATGAAAAATTCTGCTGATTTTTTTTTCCATCATAACTGCAAGTAAGACATAAAAAGAAACTAGTAACAGTGTTGTGCATAAGTACTGCTGATTCCCACATTAGCGCCGCTTCTGCACATGGTTCGCACACTTGTCATACGACGATGTCATGGCATTTCAAATGGAGCAGAAGACCTTCTCCAAGTCAGTCAATGTTCAATGCGGAACTATATGGCTATGTTCGGCTTGACTTTGATTGATTTTGATTGTAGTTTTTATTTTTTTTTTTAACTTTTTTTGTATTGTTGTTATTCAACTTTAATGAAGTGAGTGTATAAAAATTCCACATAATGCATAATATTAATTATTAAAATAAGTTTGAATGTATGCAGGTGTAAGTTGGTGTTGCATGTGTCTGCGCTTATGTTGGCATGTGTGTCATGTGGTTTGTTGGTTTGTTTGTATCTACAGTATGCGACATGCATGGCAATTAAATTTGCAAAAGGTGAAATACATACAGATAGACAGACGATCCGCTGGATGCTGCGGTATATATTGTAGTGCCGTTCGAGTACTCGTCGTTTGTTGTGCTAGCGTTGTTGTTATTATTATTGTAGACAAATATAATTATGCTGTCGTTGTCGACGATTTTGTTTTTGTACATAGAGCTCTTCAAATCATTGTTGCACCATGACCTTTTCCATCATAGTTTTTTTGCCCCTTTAAGAAAATAAAAAAAACCTATGAAGTAAAACGCATTCTGTTTGATGGCGTTTCAGCAGTTTTTGCTCATTTAAACCATATATTTAATGTTTATTTAATTAATATGAATTTTTTTTTTTTGGAAATAATCGTTAATGTCTTTTCAAATGCCAACAGGCGCAAACAACTTTATTTGCCTTTTGCAACACAATAAAAAAGTAATGTTTTTAAGCATCAGTAGTTCTCTGCAGCTTTTTAATTTATTTATTTAAATATTAAAAATGCATTTTAAGATGAAAATGATGGCTAAAGTTGTTAAGTGGAATAGTATTTTATATACCCCAACAGCAAAAGTTTAAAGTTGAGCCTGTGGAATCTTTTGAAAATGCATAAAAATTATATTAACTTATGTTTTTGTTAAAATTAATGTTTTAGAGAGTTTTGATTTTTTTCAAAAAATAATTTCTGGCTTGTCAATTTATTCCTTAATTAGGTTTTATAACCTGAACTTATGAATATTTTTGTGATGACCATAGACTTAGTCCCTCATGATTAGTGTCTGACTGAAACCGGAATTTTGGCCGAAACCGAATATTCGGCCATTTTATAATATTCGGCCGAACCCGAACCCGAAACCGAAACCGAAACTGGTTATTAATGTGAAAATTTAAGATTTTACAATTGATTGTTTTTTTTTATTAAAAGAAAACAAAAGTACTACAAGTACAAAACAAGTATTTTTTGAATATTGAAGTTTATAATAATTTATTGAAATGAAATCATTTTTTATTTTATTTTTTATTACACACTTCCGTACGCACCTACAATGTACATTTTTTTAGAACTACAAAGCAAAGTATTTCTGTTTTTCTCTAAGTTTTAGTATTATAAAAATAGAAATATGTATTTATTTTTTTTCCCCTTAATTCCACACACACAGAATTCGTTCGGAAGTTCAACTATCAATTTTTGGCTTAAGTACCTATAAAACTTTAATGGTAATTGCAATAGAGATGATAATATCGAAAATGAAAGAACTCATAAAATTAACCAAAATGTTTTGCGTTAACACGATAAATCAATTTAAAGACGAATTCATAATTTTTGTTTTGTACAATGCGTTGTAAATATTTTTATTAAACCAAACTTATATATTTGAATTAAATGACTGATGCAAAAAATTTTGGTATCATTCAAGAATAGCGAAAGCACTCTTTTTTAATATTTTGTTGTTGAATTATACGGTTTTTAACCTCCTGAATCCAAATTTCAGGCTGCTGGCAATTGGTTTAGAAGTTAAAGGCCTCCAAAGTGGCAAAATGGGCTAGAAATCTTTCTGTTTTTTTTTAGTGTTCCGCGTTATCAAAAGAAAGTTAATGCGAGTACCTGTTTAAGGAGGTATCAAACATGAAAATTCATTCATAACTTTTAAGATATACCAATTATTATATTTGCAATTTAACTGGAAAACTAGTGGTTTCCCTTTTACAAAAGAACGACACTAAAAATGTTTACATCTTTAATAGTTATGCATGAATTTTCATATTTGAATTGGTACCTTGTTGAATATTTACTTAAATTACCTTTCTTATGATACCCATAGAGTTTAGTTTTGTTGAAAAATTTAGAAAAATAGCAAGATTTGTAGGCTATTTTTCCTAACATTGGAGGTCTATAATTTCTTAATCAATGGCGAACGGCCCGCAATTTTTTCCGATTTGGAGTAAGGAGGCCAAAATCAATATAATCTGCAAAAAAAAACCCAAAATTATAGTTGTCGCTTTTCTTGAAATGTTCTGAAATTTTTACCAAAAGTTTCGGCTAGTTTTGGTTATTCGGCCATATTGAGGCCCAATAGCCGAAACCAGCCGAAACTGTCAAAAAGGGCCGAAACTGGCCGCAACCGAAACCCAAACCGAATATTCGGTCGGACACTGCTCATGATGCCAGAGTACATGAAAAATGAACGGAATAAATTATAAAAAAAACTGTACAAATTTGAATGTAACATGAGTGTAACATGAGTGTAACATTAAATTATAAACGTTAAATTTTGAAATATGCAATAAACCTTAAAAAATGCTTATGCATAGAAGAAAACATGACAGGAACACAATTTTTACATTAATTTTTTACGCAATGATATCGTATAATTTTTTGCTGGCTCGTCTGCCAGAATCCGATGCTTAAAGTCTATAATTAAGTTAATTAGTTTTTATGATCTATTAAAAAATTACATGAATTAAAATTGTGAGCTTTAGATCAAGTAAGTTTTTAAGAAGGCAACAACTACAACAACAACTCTGTACAACTCTGTATATCACTTAGCTGACTAGACAGTCTGTTTCGGAAATCGCTACATTTTCCTCTTCAGTAGTCTTTGAGTGATTAAGCTGTGATCAACTCACTGCTTAAATTAGCATATGAATGTGCAGATCCTCGAATTCATTCTTATGAATTGTATGGCTGCTAATCATATGACACTTCAAAGCAGTAGGCCATTTTAGATCACCGCCATCAACTCTACCAAGGTTGTCATCTGTTCTAGTTGCTTCTTAATTTATTTCAATATTCATTGGTGTTCGATAGTTTGTCGAAATGCACCATAGAAATGAAACGAGTTTTTGCTTCGCCAGAAAGCTAGTGTTCTAACTGAAAGGTGGCTATTTTCAAAACAGTGAGTTGATCACAGCTTAATCACTCAAAGACTACTGAAGAGGAAAATGTAGCGATTTCCGAAACAGACTGTCTAGTCAGCTAACACAGTACAACATTTTTCAGTTCATTGATTGCCAACTCAATTATGAGAACTGTATGTGAAATTAGACCCAAAAAGAAGAATTTCTGCATCATTCGTTTTGTCTTCTTACCTGCCAAAATATTTTTAATATCGATTTGAAGTTAGTAACTATCGTATAGGGGAATTTTTCACGTTTTATGCACAACAATATTTGGAGAAAACATTGACACCTTTTTTATGATTCTGAGAATTAAATAAAAAAAGGAATAAACAAAATAATAAATAAACCCACATTTAAGAGTGCTGATTATTTGGAAAGTTTTGCACAATTTGAAACGTACAAGTGCTGAATCAGGTATATAGCCAGCCACCCTTATGCATATTATAATTGCGTATTAATTGCATATTATTTTATTTTCAATAAGTTTTCAAATAAATTTTTTTTGCATTATAATTTTTTTATTTTTATTTTTATTTTTATTTTAAGGGTGGTGGCTATAACTGATTTTTGAAATTCATACCTTTACTCAATTGCGAATAAAAGCTAAACGCGTGCATCGATTTTCATGATCTTTGTCTCGTTTTGCTCATAGGTTATGTGACTTTGCGAAAAAGTAACTAGACTTGAAACTTATTTCCGTTTTGTATTTTTTATGAATTTAAAAAAAAAAAAATATTTTTTTTCTTCATGCGCTTATTTTTAACTTGGAAACTGTTGCTTTTATAGGAAAACAATATATCAACAGATTAAGGGAATTATAATTCTTAATTTTTTAAAATTTATTTCAACGAAATCGGGCTAGTGGTTGTCGAGCTATGTCAAACAACAGGGCCTAAAACGTGATAAATTCCCCTATACGATAGTACTAACTTCAAATCGATATTAAAAATATTTTGGCAGGTAAGAAGACAAAACGAATGATGCAGAAATTCTTCTTTTTGGGTCTAATTTCACATACAGTTCTCAGAATTGAGTTGGCAAATCATGTGTTGTACTGTGTAAGTGATTGACTCTATACAGAGTTGTTGTTGTTGTTGTTGCCTTCTTAAAAACTTACTTTATCTAAAGCTCACAATTTTTTTTTCATGTAAAGTCTATAATTTTTGAAAATACTGAGCGAAATGTCACAAATATTTTTGCTTAAAACCCAAAAAATTAATTTGATAATATCTTGCAAATACCAATAAAAATTTAACCCATCATAAAACAATCTCTAAGGCATTGATTTGTAGTCAAATGCGTTTTTCACATCAGACAACGCAAGATTGTGACGCAATTTCGAAGCGAAGGAATGAAAATGGCAAACTTATCATTGTTGTTGTTGTTGTTGTTGTTGTAGATGATCACTGCAAAAAGACTAGTAAAGATGCCAAGAGTTCAATCTGGAACTCAAACCTACGATAGAATAGCGAACGAGCGCAACCAGTCAAAATTATGGTTAAGCGCTTTATGGGAAAAACTTACAAGACTGTAAACTCAGAGATGCTCAAGGAAAGACTTATTTATGATACTCATTAAAGATGTCTTTTCCGCAGATGAAGAGGAGACACATCTGCATTAATTTTATCTTCATATTCTGTTTTACACAACTGCATTAAGATGCAAGGAGGCGTTTGTGTCAGTGTTGCTTTTAAATAAGCGTTTTATACAAGTGACACCATTTTTTCATTTTTTTTTCAACGATGCTGGATGTGAAATTTTGCACGAGTCTTCAAGGACGTCTCCATAGAGCGCTATGTTAAGCGACTGAAGTTTAACATAACGTTAACATTATACAAAAGACATAAAAAAATTTAAGTGTTTTTCCAACTGATTGCTACAATGTTACTTTGACCTTTTTAGTTATGACGGCTGTTAAAAGCAAGACAATTAACAGACGGAGGATAAATTTGTTAATGAGATTTGACAACAAGAAATATTAAATTCGTTTTCATGCATAACAATAAAAGAGCTGTCTGAAGCTTATGAAAACCGTATTGTATTTTATTTGATTTTGTATTTCAGAATGTGACGTAGATTTGTATATCGACTGTTTGCCTTTCTTGAGTTGGTACAAATACATTGGTTAATTGATTTATTTTAAAGGAAACGTTATTTGTGTATCACTAAATTAAGCATGTAATAATTAGCCTAGGTGGTAAGCTTAAAATGATTAATGAACTGTCATGCTCGAAATACTGCAGAACAGTTTTGAATGAAACAAACGCAAAAAATCAAGCAACAGCGACGTGATTGTTCAATTTCATTGTTGTTTCAATATTTTGACATGAAAAATTGAGGTCAACTCAAAAATGAAATGCATTGTTGTCGTGGGGGGAAAAAAGACGGTGTTGGTAAATTTTTAAATCTGAAAGAAACGTCAATATTTTCTATAACATTGCCTAATTGATTTCACGTCAACATTTCAACAAATCCATTACCAAAAATTTCACCTACAACATCTTAAACAAGCCTGCTCCATAATGTAATACATAACAATAAACTCGAGGTGTGCAACTCTGATTCATCTAAGAATGTATAATTGTTGCAATGACTCATTACAGCTCATTAAACTTCTAAGTCATAGCAGATGCGATACGAAATTCCAAGCCAACACTTACAACAAATGCTGTAATAAATTAGCCCATTATGTAAATGTACAAAAAGTGCGTTACCAATTTTGTTTACACCATTCTTTTTTTTTTATTGTCAATTTGCATATCTCTTGATTAATTGTTAGTCTTACAATTCTGAAGGTGTTTAAGAGGAAGCTTATTAAGACATTAAAACCGAAAACCACTCAATTCAACCTTAGAAAGGCAAAAGACTAGCCAAGTTTTCTGCTGCCTCGGAATCTGGTCTTAATTGCGTTTTTTATTGATGTTCTTGTTATCAATTCTTTGTGTAACAAGTCCAACCTTTGGCTATAGCTGGACGATTGGAATGTTTATGGCCTACATTGTATGGTCTTGTAATTAAAATCGAGGTAATAATAAATTCTGTTTGACACGTTATTAAAGCAAACAACTAGTTATTAGCAATTAAGGCATGTTTTATTGATATTTTCCTTTAGCTATTGGTTTGCAATAAAAATCTTTTTTAATGGCTGCGTTATTTTATAAATATTTTCCATGCTTCACTGAAAAGGTGTAAGGCAGGTGTAAGATATAATCTTTATATTATATTTTGTTCTTATTAAGCAGTCGTCACCTGTGTTGTACTTTTTCCTAATCAAAGATACTAAGATTTTGATAACACATTCTTAGGGAACTTTTTTACAACACATTTTTTGTGTTTGTGTATTGCAAGATATTACGATATAAAAATTTTTAAAAATATAATGAAACATAATACAATTAGTAGCCAGCTAAAACTAAAAAAATTTTAATTTAATAAAACTTAATACACGATCGAAATATTGTATATTATGTAAAAGTTACAGTTGATAAAGTTAAAAAAGCTAATAAAGTTAAAGGCTAGATCAAAAATAAAAATCCTCTTATTCTGAATTGTTCTGAATAAATATTCAGCGTAATAATAGTTGAGATGTGTTTACTCTACACCCAGCAAAATTTTTGATACAAATGTGACATGCATTCTAAGGGACACTTCTTCTAAAATACATTCTATAGACCCAACTGTGCTCCTCTTTTGCCTTATCGAGAAGAGCTTTCAAAAAGCATTCTCAAAAACTACTTCCAAAAGATATTCCAACAGCATTTAAATTCAACTAAACTAAAAACAAAAATTATAAATAATAATAATATATATTTTAGATTTTTTATTATTATTATTATTATTATTAGTATTATTATTATTAGTACATCAAAGGAGGAAAATCAAGTTGATAGATATTTACTTAAATACTAACATTTATCTTAAACTATGTAAATAAATCATTAAATTGATATATTAAAATAAATACAATATATAATTTCAAAGTTATTATGTAATCAGTCTAAACAGTTTATTTAAAAAAAGAAAGAAAATAAAGTTTTTAAGCAGAGAAAAGAATGAATAGATAAAAGAAAAGATAATAGCATAGAAAATGAATTTAATCAATAATTATTCTATTGCTGAAAAGTATCTAAAAATTTCCCGTTTAAAGCTGGTTCTAATATTTATTTGTTTTAAATATATGGGCAATAAATTCCAAAGTCTTATGGTGCTAATAAAAAAGAATCTGCTACTGTTGAGGTAGCTGTGTCTCGGAACAATAAAGTTGGTCGAACGATTAGATTGAAAAAACTGTAATTTTTCATAGAGATATCTAGGGTGTCGAGTATTGATTAAATATTGAACTAAATTACAACCAAGAATTTCCTTGCATTTCACAGTGATATGGTCCCACCGTTGGATTTTAAAAACATACCTAACAAATGCAACAAGGAGCTTATGCTGTGAATGTGAGCCAAGCTTACTGTACACTACGTCTGCAAAAGTTATATGTGGCAAAAATAATTGTACTACAAGCCATCGCCGAGTTTCTAGGGGGGTAAAGTCAGAAGAAGCGCGCAGGTAACGCAATGTCCCATACATTTTATTTAGAGTGTAGTTGATGTGGTCAATACAAGAAAGATTTGAATTAAAAATAAAGCCAAGGTTTTTCACATTATTCACAACCTCCAACTGATTAGCTCCTATCAATAAAGGCGGAATATCCACAGAGCAAGAATCAGTTCTCGCTTTTGGCAACACTTTAGATTTCAGCGGATTTATAAAAAGCAAGTTAGGAGCAGCCCACTTTTCCAGTAAAGACAAATCAAAGTTAAGTCTATAGCTTAAATCTTCTAAAAGGCAAATAGGTCTAGAGATGTAGAGTTGAATATCATAAGCATAAGCGTGAACTGTTGTATAATAACAAACAGTGAAAATATCATTTAAAAATATGAAGAAAAGTAGGGGACCCAGAATAGACCGTTGGAGAACACCGACAGCAACTGATTGCAGGGAAGAAATATTATTTCCAACTCTTACACGCAGGTAATTAGATAAGAGTTTAACCACAGATAATATAATAAAAAGATGTGCCACCGCCATACAAGCAAGTGGCACAATAAAATTTAAATGTGGATTTATCATAAATCCACATAAAAGCTTTATAAGAGTCAGCGAGCGAACGATTTAAAGCTTTTGAGAGCGAGAGAATAAGTAAGCGACAATGTGACCATAATATTGAAAAGCAATAAAAATGATATGTAAAGATTTGATGCATGAAACATCTACATAAACGATGTAGCTGCCAACAGAATGTAGCAGAATTTCATTAGGTTTTACTTAAAAAATTTAGGTAATTTGTATACTAAAAAACTACCCTGCGAAAATTATATAATTTAAAGTTTTTATATTTTGTTGATTTTATATGATTTAAATACAAATTCTAAATGTTTGATAGTTTAAATCATACTTGATTTTAAATACAAATTCTAGTTGTTTGATAGTTTAAAATCGTTTATTGAGCTTAAGGTCAAAGTTAGAACAATTAATTGTTCTAACGAATCTTTCCAAAGAAACAACAATAAAGCTTTTTCAATATGAAAAGGAAAAAAATCACTAGCTGATTTTATTGCAAATTCGGCCGTGCTAAAGGCTTCATCAGAAATCTTTGTGATACCCAACTGCAATATAATCAGCTAGTGATTTTTTCCTTTTCATATTGAAAAACTTTGTTGTTGTTTCTTTGGAAAGGTTTGTTAGAACAATTAATTGTTCTAACTTTGACCTTAAGCTCAATAAACGATTTTAAACTATCAAACAACTAGAATTTGTATTTAAAATCAAGTATGATTTAAACTATCAAACATTTAGAATTTGTATTTAAATCTTATAAAATCAACATAATAAATAACAAGGTCATTTAGGAAAAAAAAGTTATTATATTTTTTTGCATTATCTCTTATCTTTTTGTTATATAATTTTAAGAATATATCATAAAGATGACATAATCTAGGTATATTTTGTGTGTTGACTTGGTTTTTTTGCTGTTTTCCACATGATATTTTCAGTGTTATATTATTGTTAGGACGATTCCATCAGTTGAAGCTTAGCTGCGAATAATGTTGTAAGCAATATTTTGTAAGTTATAATTTATATTTGTAAGTTGTAATTTTTTATTTAACTACTTTTATATATTTTTATTATATTATTGCAAATACATGCCTTACTATATGAAAAGTACTCAGAAATGCAATTTTCAATTGTTCTTATTTATACAACAAAAACATTTTTTGAGTAAAATGCAATATTTTGGACCGTTTTTGAAAAAAAATTAAAGAATATATTCACTGACTTAACGCTACAGTTGAAAATATTTTTGCAAAGTAATTTTATTAAAATTTTGATCAAAAAAATTTGAATTAAATATATTTAAAAATAGCGGATATATTTGCATCGAAAGTCAAAGTTTTGATTTTCATTTCGTTTTTTCTCATTCTTGGGGAATGATTTCTTATGAAAAAGTCGTTGTACCAAAAATTTCTAAAATTCTAAAGATATGTGAATGTTTTTGATATTTAAATTACTGAAATTTTTTAAATTAATTTTGCGAAAAATTTTTTCCAAGAAAGACTTTCAATTTCAAAATTTACGCAAGTGAAAATGGGTGGAAAGAGCGTGATCAAAACTAAGTATGTTACAATCTAATCTAGGATGCACACAATATGTGTACTCAAATTGAGCGAAGTCCGTTAAGCCACTTAGATTTGTATAAATGTCAATTAAACAAACGAACCAGAAAAGAAGTTTTATTAATATAGACTTTGTGTTAAATTGTATGAGTATTATAGAACGATTGCAATTCGAAAAGAATTGAAGAATTTTTTAAAGATTTTTCGATTTTTTTAAGTTTTGAAAAATATGTCCTCAGTTATGATCCTATAATTTCAAAAGTATTTTTTCATATTACAAAATTTATACATATTTGCAAATAAAACGTCTTATTGTTTTAATCTGTAATTTAACCTATCATTTGTAATGATCTAACAATTTGTGTATAAATTTTCTTAATACTACATTTCTGAAAGAGTTTAAAAAATATGGTTAATACTCAAAACTACTACGGGCCAAATATGCGATATCGGATAGCTTTATAATTGTATTTCGAAAAGCCTCAGAATTCGGTATTCGACCACAATTTACAAGTATCTTTTCCCTGATAACATGTGATGGGCGTTGGACAAGGGGGCGTGGCACCTCATACACCACCCATATTAGTGATATCGAATTGCTTAGGCCGCATAGCCTCGGAATTCGGTATTCGACTACAATTTACACGTTTCACTGATAACATTTTATGGGTGTTACCCCTCCCACATAACTGAAATTTTTGATATTGAATAGGTTTGGAGTTATAGGAGGCCGCACAGCATCGGAATTCGGTACTCGACCACAATTTACGTGTGCCGTTTCACCGATAGCATGTTATGGGCGTTTGGCAACGGGCGTGGCAGCGACACACAGTGTTTCAGTTATTTATTTATACCAGCGCGAAGATATCGTTTTTTGATTTAGTTTTGACGTATCTTTGTTTACGTTATTTCTCTTATTTTACTCATTTTGAAGATTTTACAGTGTTGCAAATCCTATTATAACGTTAAATTGCGGTTTAGGGATTTTTAAATTTAGCTAAAAACATTGTTTGTAAACAAAATCTTTAGTTAAATATATGATAATTTGGGTTTTTAAAGTCTGTAGAATTTGTTTAGTACGAACTCACCACGTAGACTTTGATGCAGGTAATTTTGAGTATTTTTACTAAAACCGGTAAAATATTCAACCTGCTACAATCATACTTTTCAACTTAATATTTTCGTTGAAATATTTTTTTTAACAACAAAGTAAAAATAAAACCAAATTATATATCAAAGTCATATTTTTGCGCACTTTAATATGGGGGCAATGTTAAATAAACAGTATATTTTAAACTCTTTTACAAATTTAGTATTCAGAAAATGTCTACAAAAATCGTACAAATATTCGTATAAATAATAGCTAAAAAAAAGGTATAAATGTCTCATTTGTAAATATTTAGAAAACTTGTAAAATGAATACTTTTGGAGTTATAGGATCATTACTAGGGAAATATATTTCAAAACTAAAAAAAGTCGAAAAATTCTTCAAACACAAATTCGAACCAACCTGGAAAATTCTTAATGACTTTTATTATCTAGAAAAAATACTCAATACTTTTTTCAAATTGTTTACCACTGTTATTAATTTGTTATTCACTTTTAAATAAAAATTACAATGAATAAAAAATTTTGTTATTCACTATTATTTTATAAATAAAATGTTCGCTATTAATTTTTTTATTAAGTTTTTATTCATTATTATTTTTTTATTCATTATAAATTTCGTATTCATTTCTAATTTTTATTTACTTTTGAATAATAAATAAAATGAAAAAAAATCTTGTTATTCACTTTTTAATAATGAACCAAATTAATAATAAATAAAAGACTAATAATGACTATAAAATTAATAATGAATAACACATGAATAGGCAATGAATCAAAAAATAATAATGTACAAAAAATTAATTATTGAAAAATTTGAAATTCTTTTTGAGTTGCATTCTTTGTCATATGAATAAAAAAATTAATTAATTATTCTGAATAACGAAAAAAATAATTGAAATTAATTACTTATCAATTTTTTTAAAATTCAATGTGAATTAAAAATTTTATTTATAAACAATTTTTAATTCATTGGATGGATTTGTATGTCGTTATTCAGTTTTCCTTAAGATTCTGAATATATATGCAGATTTTACTGCTCTGGCCGAGTCAATCAAAAATAGTCAATATTAATAGCAAGCAGTGAATAAGAAAAATCTGCTTCGCACAAAATAAGGAAATCATCATGAAAATCATGCAAACAAACAAAAACATTTGTTGCTGTGTAGCAGAGATCACAACTGCTTGGTTCCAACAACAACAACGGAAAAAACAATTACAACATTAAATTTCACGACTCTCGCTTGCTGTGAGAAACCATGCAGTGGTGATCTATGCTGTGAAGCATTGTGGAGTGAAGAGTGAAAGAGCATTGCAGAGAGAATGTGCATGCAAGGATTGGAAACTTTTCTCTCAAGAAAGCTTTTTCATCGCGCTCACAAAAGCTTACGTATTGATCTGAAAAATATTTGTTACTTTTTAATGTTCTACGTGGCACATCTTTATACTATATAATCTTTGGTTTAACTGTACTGTCACTAAACTTGAACAAATATTTAAGCTTATAACAAAGCAGATTGTGATTTAGCGAGTCAAAAGCTTTAGAAAAGTCAATCAGGCAAAGAAGGGTTACAAAGTTTTTGTCATAAGATATTCTTATGTCATCCATAATTTTCATAGCTGCCGTCACACAGCTGTGACCTGTCCGAAACCCAGACTGAATCGGCGATAAAAGGTGGCTAACGTTAAGGTATTCAGAGATTTTGTCAGACATTATGCGTTCAAAAACTTTACCTAGAGCTGGAAGTATGCTTATGGGTCTTAAATCCTTGGGACCTGAAGCAGAGTTGGATTTGGGAATTGGCATAACTGTAGCTATTTTCCCAAAATTCGGGGAAGCGGGAACAAGTTATACAGTGATTAATAATATGAGTGAGGGGCGCTAGTATAAAGTGGATAACTAATTTAATAAATTAAATAGGCATTTCATAGATCCCGACTGCATTCGAACTGATCTTCATTATACACTTGGCAACATAGTCTTCACTGACAGCAGCAAACTCAAACGAGGGAAAGGTAAATTGGTTAGTTTGTTCTGACAATTCAACATTGAAACTAGTACTGGCAGGACTTGGACATCCATTAGACAAAAACTAATTATTCAGTAAATTAGGCTCCAAAGTACACTCACTTGGCGCTTTACTGAATACCCTATATTTTTTTAAATTTTGCCAAGGTTGCTTAGAGCTTAAACCAGAGTTTAGCTTGGAGCTGTAAAATTTTGTCTTTTCTTGTCGAACAAATATATTAGCTGTATTGCGCGCTCTCCTGTAGCTGTCCCAATTTCCACCTGTACGATTGTGTTTCCATTTAGAATAGAGTTTGTTTCTTGTTTTTATGGCATACATAACACGACTAGTAAGCCAAGGACAAGAATTATTAGACATTTGAATTGCACGTAACGGAACATGACGGCTAAACAAAACATTTAAGTTTTTCATGAAACAGCTGAACTTATCATCCACCAAGCCATAAAGCCAGCAGTCTGTCCAATTTGTCGCCAAAAAATCATAATATATTGCAGAAAAATCAATTGATTTGTAGTCGCGGTAAGAAAAACTAACCTGAGAAGTTCTTTCAAGATTTATATTAAGACCACAAAAAATTAAATCAATGTCGGACAAAAAGTTCATTTGGTCAGATTTTAAAATATAAGAGATATGAAACTAAGCAAACATCAAGCAGACTAGGCTCACAATCGTGCATGTAGCGGGTGGGATCCTATGGTTCGCTACATTGAAACCGCTCATTGAAGAGAGATAATAAAAGTTATCTGTAGCAGCGTCATTCCGCAACATGTTAATATTAAAGTCACCACAAATAAAGAGAAAGTCATTTTTCCGTGGGATTTTAGAAACCTCCAACAAAACCCAACCATTTCCTACTGCAAACACCAAAACGCCTTAAAAATCAGGAAAAGGGATATTTTACGTGAGATTTTTTTAAACCCCTTCCTATATCCATTCCATGGAATGCCTTCTTAAAGTTCTCCTGAAAAACACCTGCTAGAATCCTTCCATTGAAGGGCTCAAAGAAATCTTCCATTGAAAAAATTCTAAAAGGACTTCTAGAGAAGACTAAAGAAAGCATTCCTCCCAATGACATGCATATGTTAAAAGAAATCCTTCTGGGCATGAAAGTGGAAGAGATGGAATTCAAGACTTTCCCTTCCACTTTAGCTTTTTTGAAAGCACTTTTTTTGCTGGGCATATGTCAAATCATATGCACGCAAAAACAGTGTGTTGGTCACAGCTGAATAACTCAAGACTACTGAAGAATACATGTAGGGGAATTGCATGTACCTTGGACCGCTTTGTCTGAGCAAGTGCCACAGAGAGCTTGCAATCCGCCTTAGATTTCCGTAATAATTTCTTTCTCGGCTTCGGAGTAGAGTTCTCAATATCTGAGGATGCGCTTGAGTTATTATCTCGGAGTTTCCTTTTGACAGTCTTAATTTTTGCCCGTTCTGATTTGATTTTGGTTTTTGTCTGCTATATTTCTTCTTTTTCAGGAGTATCTGTCAATATTCTGGTCCTTCCTTTCTTTCTGCCAGCTTTTGAGCATTTCCGGGCTGCTGCTTTTGGAAATGGCCGTATTACATGTGACGGTGTAACTCCAGATTGCAATATCACTGAAAACGGTTGCTGCTGAGAATCTTATGTGAAGCATAGTAATTATTACCTACCTTGATTTTCTGCGCAAGTTTCGATCGCTTCATCCTCTTGAAGTTGTGTTGCAGATGCATAATTCGAGTCCTCCACTGTAAAAAGGCAATTACCTTGATTTTGCGAGGGACTTTCTGGTGCTGTTACATGTTGATTTGCAAAGGGACGATCTGTCACGTAAGCAGATAAAAATTCGTCTTCTCCAAAAATATTTTCGTTCAATGGACAAATTCCAGATACTTCAAATCCTTTTACAATATTTTGCGTATTAAATGATAATGTGTATGATTTACCAATTAATTCAGCAATATCATAAATGGTAATAGGTTTTCCTGGATTATTGAACATCCAATCATTTGCCACACTGTTATAGAATTTTTTGTATGGTCCAAAAACAGATCTATCAAGCGGTTGGAGCTTATGTGATGTGTGAGGTGGTAAAGTTAGAAGCATTACACCATTATTTTTAGCTGCATCAATAACTCGAAGTGAAATATGGCTGTCATGGTTGTCCACTATTAAAAAAACCATTTCTTCAGCGGACGGCTTTACATGTTTTACAAAATGATCAAAATATTTTGAAAACAACTCCTCGTTAACCCATCCCGATTGAGTTGCTGCGCCAATAGATCCAGAAGGTGCTCCTTTCATCATGAGTTCTTTGAAGTTCACTCGAGGAAAAATAAGCATCGGGGGTACATGGTTGCCAATTGCGTTAATTGTAACGATCATCGTTACGTTGGAACCCCGCTCACCCGATGTCATGCTGCCTATTTGCCTTTCTCCCTTAGCAGCAAGTACCTTTGGTGGAACGTGAACGGTCGAATTTCCTGTTTCGTCGACATTATATGTTTGGCTTGGGGAAAATTTATAGCGTCTTAGACACTCCTTGAGGTTTTCAAAAAAATCTCCGACATTTTTTTTGTTAAAGCTTGTCAATCGCGACATGCTGGTGGCTTCTGGTTTCCTCAACGATATGGTTGGGTTTCTTTTCAAAAATCCATTAAGCCATTCCTTACCAGCAGCAATATTTTCGACCTAGGTCGACCTAGCAATATTTTCGAGGAAACTTCTTTTTGTTTTTTTCTGCAAACTGATATGCAAGCTTCATGGACTCTTTTCTAGATAGCCCATAATGCAACTTTGCAGCAGTTTTAAGGTAGGTAGCCAACATTCCCTCCTCTTCGCTGTTGAATACTTTTTTATGACCAATTTTGGTTGTGTATTTGAACGATTTGTTTTCTGAAGCACGGTATGCTGCCAAATGGCGCAATAAAGTTGATTTTGAGATTTTGTGCGATTTTGCAGCAGATGTAGCACTACAACCTCTTTGCACAACGTCGTCGACTGCTACGGATAAGTCTGTTACCTTTATAGGACATCGATGGTGTCCAGTCTTACTTCTTGGCATGTTTCTATAATATATATAATAAAAGTTTCCTTTAAAATATTGTACCTTGGACCGGCCATTCCAAGCATTGGTCCAAGGTACACGTCAGGCACACAATTTACAAAATGTTCAAAACTTTATTTTGTTCGAATAAATCAAGTTTTCAAAGTAAAATAATTAAAGAATAAACCTTACCGATCTACGGTAATTGACTCTCAGCACTGAAAGATATCCGCGTTCGTATATATACACTATGAAAAACTGCACAAACATTTACGAACCACGTGCTAATTTCGTTGTTGATTAGCTGACGAGCAAATATGAACTAAAGCGGCACAATAACAGCATTGCCAACAGGGTTGCCAACTCATACCATTTGGCCCGGAGACTCCGGTTTTGAATGGTCGATCTCCGGGCTCCGGCCCTCACATATTTTCTACGGCTTTCGCACTTTAAGAATTTTTTTTAATAAAAAAATTACAATTATATAAAAATGTAATATAAAATTATTTTCTTCGAAAATTTTTTTGAAACTAAAGTCCGTATGCAAAAAATTATGCTTAATGATGTGGTCGGAGTTTATAAAAAAAAGTTAGTGTATTTTAAAAAAATTCAACTAATTTGAGGAAAGCTCTCAAAAAGGAATTTCTATGGAAATTCCAAATTATTTATATATTGTGAAGCACGAACTCACACCCGAACGTGTATAAGAGGTCTCGAAAATTACACAGTGCGACAGCCAAAACGTGAGTAAAAAACCAAAAAATGTGTTCAATTATTTCCGGACTCCTTATCAGGAATCTGGCACCCAAATTTTTTCATCACATCAGGATTTTGAGAAAACTGTGATTCAAGGTCAAAAAATTCTACTAAGAGAAATCAAAAAAGAACATGTCTCCCTCTACTGCAAGAACAAAGTTGTTTTTTGAGAAAAACAGGTAAAAATATAGATATCAAAATGCTTAGATTTTTGTAAGAAAAACTACATATGTCTTAAAGTAAAAGTAAATACAGACTTTAACTAAAAATATTTTGCCAAACACGATGCCTTTCTTAATTTTTACCCAGAGTGTAAGGTGTGAAGGATATTCGAATCTAAAGGTACTCCCGATATAGCTCAGAACTTTTGATTGTTGTCTGATTGTCTAAATTTTGGTGGTATTGATTAAAGTGTTTACGTTTTCCTTAAATTTGGCGAATTAATAATTTGCATATTTTTGCATATGCATTTTCTTGTTTCTGAGAAATGTATGCTTTATTGCAATTTTTCAACTTTTCCGAAAACATGAATATAAGGTGTTATATATCGAGCACCAGAAGTGGTACCGAAGGTAATTTTCTCAATTTTGATTCTTCAAATATTTCTTAAAAACACCCCTTCCAAGAGTATCTATTAAAAACACCAGGATAAAGACCACCTTTTTTTCTATTTCAATAACTTGAAAAAAATGTTACTTTCTAGCATGAAATTTATTATTTCCTCAAAACACCTCACCTCAGCATTGACAAATATGTTATACTAAAATTTCGAGCTTCTGAATTAGCCATTCGATGGGTCTCAATTGACTTATTGTTTTTAAGAAGTGGTTTAAAGAAATAATTACCATAAAGGAGATATGAACATAAAGTTAAATTTGATGCAAGGAAATATTTTTATTTAGATATAAAAATAGGAAAAATATTTTTGGCCTTTTCCTGGTGTTTTAAATAAATATTTTAAGACAGGGTTTCTTTGAAAAACATTTGAAAAATCCAAATTGAGAAAATTATTTTGGGTACCACTTCTGATGCCCGAGATATAACACCTTATATTAATATTTTTGGAAAAGTTAAATAATTGCGATCTCATTTCTCAAAACATTTCTCAAAAACAAGAAAATACATATGCGAAAAATATGCAAATTATTAATTCGCCAAATTTAAGGAAAACGTTGACACTATAAGCAATACAACAAAAATTTAGAAAATTAGATAACAATCAAAATAATTGTGCTATCTCGAGTGTACCTTTATATTCGAATATCCTTCTCACAGGAGACTGTGGGTGAAAAACGAGAGTGGCATCGTATTTGGCAAGATATTGTTAGTGAAAGTTTGTATTTACTTTTACTTTTAGACTTTAAGACTTTTACTTTTCTTACAAAAATCTAAGCATATTGAGGTCTATATTTTAACCGGTTTTTCTCAAAAAACAACTTTGTTTTTGCGGTAGAGGGAGACATGTTGTTTTTTTCCTAAAATTTTTTTTTGGGAGATCTTGACAACCCTATGCAACTTTTGAGACCTCTTAGAATGTGAAATTTGAGAAAGAAATCTAAATTCGATACGCCTTATTGTCTATATCTCAATAGTTTGAATTAATTTTGCATTTTGGGAGACTATAGTTTGGATATGGTGGATCTAGGGTAATTTTTTTGTTGGAAGATCTTATAAGTTTTTTAATAGGGATGATTTTTTGCCAACACATAATATTACATTTCTCAATGGTTTGCAGAATGCAGCTATGCTTAAAATGAATTATTTTCGATAAACGTAAAAATAAGGGTAAAAAAGGGGGTGGGGGGATAGAAGTATGAAAAACAATTTTTTATCAACTTATAACAAACATCTTTGCCATCAAAAATAGCGTACCACTTTTAGTTTTGACGATTCAAGTTGATTTCCCACTTGTTTGGTAAAAGAATAAATAAATAAAGAACGAATAAATTTTTATTTTGATTGACAACACTCGGATTAGCAAGAACTTGTTAAAAGCTCTAAATCGCAACTCAAATATAATTTTTAAAATGTGTTATATTGACTCAGATTTAGTCTTTTTTTTAAATATACAAATTGTTATGCACTTTTTGTTAAAACAATAAATTATAAGATTGTTTATTATATTTACGTGTAAAAAATTAAATTTTTATTCTAAAACAAGTATAAAAAAATAATTAATTTGAGAAAATGAAAAAAAAAATTATGCTAGAAAAGCTCCGGGCGGGGAGCTTCCAAGAGTTGGCAACCCTGATTGCCAATGTCAAGAAAATAAACAGAACGAATGGTAGTGCAACACTTTTTTGCTAGAGATGGTAAATATGAAAAAGTAGCCTTTGGACCAAGGTACAATCGGCCCAAGGTACATGCACTTTCCCTAGCTATTTCCGAAACAGGATGTCTAGTCTGCTATGTGATTAATTTTTACAGAATTGTTGTTGTTGTTTTTGTTGCTTTCTTTCATAAATTACTTGACCTTAGCTCAACATAACCTTGTAAAATCATGAAATGGTCACATTTTAATTATAATAAAAATTGTTAAACTTATAACTTTCTGTTTTTAAAATCAATTTCTTTACACATTTTATTGAATAACCTATTTTTATTTGTCAAAATTAGTAAGACAATTAATGCGAGTGGTCAATAAATAGTATTATCGGATTTAGCGAAAATATTGGAAAAAAGTAAAAAAAGTCAGAAAAATCAAGTAAAAAATTAACAAATAGTTATACAGTGAAAGCTCCCATAAGCGGACACAGATGGTTACCTACTTTTTGTCCGCATATGAGAGATGTCCGCTTATGGGTATGTCGAAAAAAAGTAATATAAATATTTAAATTAAAAAATGGGCATTGCGATATTCTATTTTATAATAATTTTTATTCTTCAATAGACAAAAAACAAAACTAGCACAAAATAAATATGTATGTATATTAGAGTGGTCCTTATTTTTTTCGAAAGTAACCAATTATGGACCCGGGTTTTGTTCCTTCACAAAACAGAAGTAAGCTGCAAAAATTTCAGAAAAAATGTTGATATTTAAACGTGTCGCTTGCGACCTTTAAGTTAAAAATCTAATTTATATGGAGAAAAAGTGGACTTTTTTTAAAAAAATTCCAATAAAAAACTAAGTGCAAATTTAAAAAAAACCGGAGCGTACAGTTTTTTATTTAAATTTTATTTTAAATGATCAATCAAACAGTACAATCAGACAAAAACAACTAAAGTTGTAATTTTTTAGTTTTCGGAAAAAAAAATAATTTTTTTCCTTGTTTCATTAAAAAAATTGCAAAAATACAAATTTGAAAAAAATTTCATTAAAATTTTGTAGAAATATTTTCTTTAACTATATTTAAAACAGGCACTAAAAACTACGCTGTTACATTAATTTGCCTGATCGTCATGTAATTTTTTGCCAGAAGTGTACCTTTTTTGAAATTTCGAATTTGGGTATTTTTACGGAAAAATCCTAAAAATTTAAAAATGCAAGTTTTGAAAAAAAAACACCTAGAAATGGACATAGAAGTTTCTTGGCAACGATCATGATTCAATTACTATAGGTAGTCCATTTATTTGACGTTTACTCACTAAAATACTCAAGATAAAATTTTTTACTCACTAAAAAATTTTGGAAATTTTCAGTGATGCTTCAGTCAAAATTTGACCTAAATTGGATATGGCCATTCCGTAATATTTGAAGTGAAAACTTCTTTAGGCGCGTGGAGCGATTTTTTGCCGGAGGTAAATCTTTGGTTTGCGTCATCAAGACAGCAAGCGGCTTTTGTCATCAAGACAGTAAAATTGAAGAGGAGAGCAAAAGAGTCATTTTTTAATGCCATCAAAGTAGTGAGTTGCAGGAATATCATACTTTTTCGAAGTACTAAGTACCCAAGCATACATTTTACTGCTGCTTTTTCTACTACGTTCTGTGCTGCTTGTTTGTTTTGATAGAAAATTTAAGTGAGTTTTTAAAAAGCTAATTTCAATATTTTGTTGCGCAAATATATTTGCACCGCTGACGGCTTATTGGATCCAATGGCACATTTTTTTTTTAAATTTATCACCAGAATAAACTGTTTTGCAAATACCGCATGTTGTAGGCATTATTATTTTAATAATTACAACTTACTAGTCGCGATTTATATTTTAATTGAAAAAAAAAAAACGGCTCGCAACAAAAAATGAAAACAATTTCCAATAATAATTATCAAAGCAATAATTATTTTAAACGCAATGCACACTATTTTTTTTCTCCCAACAGCAAAATATAGAAAAAGTACTTTTTTTTAAAATACACAACAAAACACTGAAACATAACTTTTTTCATAGAAGAGCACAAAACCCTGGTTGTCATTTATATTTGAGAGAGAATATATTTTTGTTTACGTATTTACGGGTGTTGTCAAACGAATGGACAACCTATAATAATTGAATCGTGGATACGATGCAAGCATGGTAAAATAAACAGGTAGTGGCTAATCGTGATATCTTTGACAATACTACCAGAATTGTCACAATCAGTTTTTTTTAAAGAAAACAAAAATAACAGAGAAAAAGTAAGTTACTCCAATTGGATAATTTTGTGTTGTGCTTAAAAGCTTGAATAAAAGCGCATTACTTATTTTTCTTAATTAAAATGAAGTGTGTGTTGTGCCAAAAACATTTGGGCAAGGAAAATGGGCCTATTTTTCGTGTTCTAGCTGACGACAACAAAGAAGACAACGCTGAAACATGGAATGTGCTAAAAATTTTAAGAAAGATGCTCGTGTTTACTATAGACACTTCCACGAAAATTATTTTTTGGAACCTCATATAAACTACTTCAACAGCTGCAGAAAATCCTATTTTAATTGATTGATCAATAAAAAATTAAAAAAGCAAAATAGTTTCAGCCACGACAGGTTTTTTTTTATTTTTCCTTTCTCATCGATTTCAGATTTTGTATGAGCTGTCAGTTGCCTTTTGACAATTATGGTAGTTAGCTCTCAACCGTGCGACTACCTGCATTCTTCTACCATGGATGCAAGTAAGTTTCTTTGACTCTAATTTCTCATTCAGAGTAAATTCGTAAAAAGAGAACACAAAAAAACGTCGAACTGTCGAAAACACAAAAAAAAAAAAGAGAAAAAAAAAGAAAAGCAGTAATGTTTGTGATCTAAAATCCTAAGGCTAGGATTAAAGCTAGATTTAAAGGCAAAATTGTCCGCTTATTAGAGCTTCGCGTTCTCTTTTGGGAGATTTGTTTTTCATAAATAGATCAGTTTGTGTGTCCGCTTCCGTTTATCAGAAAGTCCATGTATGAAGAGCATTTTCTATGGAAAAAAGTAACACTTGAACGTTCCCAAGAATGTGTCCGCTTATAGGAAATGTCCGCTTATTAGAGCGTCCGTCCAAGGGAGCTTTCACTGTGTCGCGGTCAAATCTGCTTCCCAGATTTGTGTCTGGTTTGTGGCAGGGGCGAAGGAAGGTGATCCCACTGAGTTTTCTTTCATTCAAAGTATTTAAGGTATTTTAATACTTAATTAAAATTAATTTTGTTTAAATTCGGTACATTTTGCGCGTTGGGTATGGTCTTTGGTTTGATTTTATCAAACCTTATCAACTTCCAGCGTTGAACTGAGATCCTCAGATTGGTTCGATGTCTTGACAGATTCTCAATCCCACGAGTGACGGAACGCACTGAATTTCGTGACTAACAAAACGAACAGTACTAGAACGGTTGTTGTATCAACTAACTTCACATCCACTTGAGTAAGTCACAATGGAAGTTGCCACTGTGTGCTGGAGGTGCGGAAGGTTGCCACACTAACACTATTGCAGATGCCGCCAGGTTGTGTTTACCTTGGCGGGTAGGAAGATTTTTATTTAAAAGTATAAATAAAACCACCCAAAAATTCAATTGATGAATTTTAAAAATAGGTGTGAGTAAAAACTTCCCCGTGGAATACCGGTTTTGTTGCGAAACCGCATCTGCATAGTTAAAGATGGCGGTGTTTCGATTCCCAGGTTGTGGAACGTAACAACTCGCCGGTCTGATGCCGAGTGGTAGTTCAGTTCGTTCTGGACAGTGACGAAAAGTGATTGTGAAAGTGGTGACACAAAAATAATTAAAAAAAAAAATATAAAGTAAAATATATCGGTAGAGGTAAAAGGACTACGGAGGACGTGGTATTGGGAAGCTAAAAGGACCTTCGAGCCTAAGAGAGTCTAAGGGAAACACTAAGGAAGACAGGACCCCGCTTTAGATCAGGGAGTATTTTCCAAGTGTCGGTGCTGCGTCAGTAGCAGTGGTGCTTTAATTTATCATTTTTTTACATTTTTCGAATGTGCTTCAACTAATTTTTCTTATAAACTTTTCTTTCCGTGCGTGACTTTCCAGCTTTTTCACTTCGTGCCTAGTTATAAACTCAGTGCGCTTTCCTCTGTCCTTTTTTTTTCTTCGCCAAATTCCCTGGTTAGGCCCCCGCGCTCGAGCCTAGTTCGGACAGGACAGGTAAACAGTGATTTTACTTAGTAAAATCGTGTGAGGGTTCAAGCCCTCTCCTTGAACCCGCAACTAGAGTGCGGCCCCGAAGTGGGTTTAGTTTTGTTAACCTTCGCGTTCCAGCTTGATGATTTGAACCCACCCCCTTCTCGACTGAGCAGGTGGCAACCTTGTCGCACAAAAGTTTTTGTGATAACTGTATATTTTATACGAACATCGATTAAAATGTAAAAAGTGGTCTTACAAGCGATATATCAAAGAGAGTCAAAATGGGTTTTGATAGCAATAAATATGTGGTCACAAATTCCTTGTGACGACTTAACGACTAAAGTATCGTCGTACAACCCATTTTTTTGAAATATATGAACCAAAAACAAACAAAATATGTGCAGACATACGTGATGATCAATTTTAGGCAAAATTTATATCTCAAACACTTCGTAACGTTAAGCTTGAACTTCAGTTGAAAAGGTAATTAATGGGATTTAAAAAAGAATTTTGGAAATTTTCAGTGATGCTTCAGTCAAAATTTGACCTAAATCGGATATGGCCATTCCGTAATATTTGAAGTGAAAACTTCTTTAGGCGCATTGAGCGATTTTTGGCGGAAGGTAAATCTTTGGTTTGCGTCATCAAGACAGCAAGCAGCTTTTATCTTCAAGACAGCGAGTTGTTTCCGTCAATAAGCTTGACATTGATTATTACAGTGCTTCCACAACGTAGATTGTTTAATTACTCCAGTGCTTCTCAAACTTTTCGGATTGGATTTATTCCAGTGCTATTCAAACTGTTACTCCGTAGCTTTCAAACTGGTACTTTAGTGACTTTTGAACTGTTACTTTAGTGACTTTTGAACTGTTGGACTTTTCACTTTGTGAAGGATGTCACGGTCTAATTGACGCACTTACGTTTCTGAATTGTGTGCGGTTCTTATTGTAGTGATTTTTAGTGCTTGCCTTTCACTTTGTGCAGGGTGAGTACAATATGCCGCCTAAAGGCGACCCTGGCAATTGTCCAGGCAAGGCTGTTCCTGCTTCAGGAAAACCTTTTATTGGTATTGGTATGGGTGTAAAAGTGCCTAACTTAGTGTTAGTTGATGGTAAATATTGACCCGGGTTTTTTCCAGGTATGGAGGAGTCCGAAATTTGTAGGGGCCCAAAAGTAGGAAGTGTTGGTATGGGTGTTAGTGCTGGTAGTTTTTTAGCAAAGGCTGCCCCTTAAAGGAAACTTAGTAGTGGTAAGGAGCCTATGGGGACAGAACGTCGAAATTTAAGTGTCCTAAGGCTAGGATTAAAGTTTTTATTTATTATTATTATTTTATTTATTATTCTTTATTCTCATAGTAAAAAGTTTTGACAAGATTATTAAAAATACAATCACTAGAACAATTATTACTTCGAAAAATAGTATTGACATTTAGTATTAGAATAAATAGTGTTAAATGCCACTATATAAAACTAAATTAATTGTGTTAACATAAAAAATGTTTTGTGGGGTGAATTGAATCAAACAATATCATTAAAAAAAGTTATAAAAATTAACAATTATTATTAGAAGAGAAAAAAAATTATTTCTGTCTAAAAAATAAAGAACAAACAAAAATTAGCTAATGGAGCGCAACAAAAATTCAACCTCCGAGTGATCTAACTCAAAGATCCACAATTTTATTTTTCTTAAGAAAGTACTTAAGTGATCTAAAGGAACTATAGGCCAGGTCTAACTCTGCTGATTAAATAGTGGGTAAGATCCCAAAAGTACAAGACGATGTTAAATCTTCATTAAAACTTCCAAAATCGGCGGAGAAGGCTGTGAACAAGAAAGGTAAGAAATCTGTGGTTTCTGGCATGGATAGTTTCAGAAAAATTAAATTAATTTCGGGTGACCTATTTAAAGCAGCACTCGAATGTGGAATGAGAAGTGATCATTTCCAGGCGTTTACTGTTGTTTCTAGCTGCTATGAAGAAATGATCTTAGAAGTAATTCTAGAAACTGATCGTCTGAATGAACTTTTGAAGCTGTCTCAGGCAATGAAAGATAGTTCGTCTGCTGTTGTAGGCGTTCAGAGTAGCGCATTGGTG
This sequence comes from Dichetophora obliterata, assembly GCA_963920525.1. Classification (NCBI taxonomy): domain Eukaryota; kingdom Metazoa; phylum Arthropoda; class Insecta; order Diptera; family Sciomyzidae; genus Dichetophora; species Dichetophora obliterata. The sequence continues at coordinate 171,010,899 of OY986438.1, forward strand.
ACCGCTCTTCCAGTGGCACAGACTGTTCTTCCTGTGTCTTTGCCAGCTGCTCAGCACGCAACGCCGGTTGAGACATGGTTCTTGGTTGTGCGCAGAAAGACAGCTTGTGCAAAATTAAAGGAGATTGTAGATGCGGTGGTTAAGGGGGTTGGCCCCACTCTAGGAGTAACTTTGTCTGGCTAAATACAAAAATTAATTAAATTGCTGAAATTGCTCTTTCAGAGGATTTTCATCGAAAAATTTATTGTTATCGATTGTCAAATATATAAAAGCATAGTTGATCATCAGAATTCTAGACATTAATGAACAAAAAAATTGTGCAATTAAATTGTCAGTGAGCATATGCAGTCATGTGTGACCTTGAAAAGTTATTGTTAGAAAATGGTGCTAGTTTTGAACTGATGCAGAGGCCATATGCAACCCAAGGTTGTATAAGAGGCCTCCCTGTTGGCATGGGTGTTGGTTGGGTGTTTTCTGATCTCAGAGATAACTCTGCCGTTTTTTACTTTAGACCTTCCCTTAAGATAAGATATTTACCTTTACGTAGAGCTTCCTGACTTTTATTTGTATATCAACATTATTAAATTTAAATGTAATAATGTAATATGTCATAATCATGGTATAATAAAAAATTTTTTTAAAGAAATAATCAAACGGAAAGAAGGTGAAAATATTATTTTTTTTCCCCCGATTGGCATGAAAATTCGTGCATAGCAGTAAAGCAGTAAGCGGTCTGCCCGCGAATACTAGTATTTTTGGTATAGGTTTTCACTTCGATCGGCAGTCCCCTTACTGCTATACTTTTTATTTTTCTGATAGGTTTAAATGGAATTGCTGATATACAAAATGTCGCTAGATACTTTTTCTGTTATTCTCAACAACTTATTGATATCTCAATAATTTATTTTCCTTACAAAAATAAATTTTGGAAATTTTGGTGGAAATTTCCGTCAGAGATGTCCATGCAAAATTTGACCTAAATTGGATATGGTTATTCCGTAATTTTTATTTTTCCGATACGTTTAAATGGAATTGCTGGTATACAAAACGTCTCTAAATACTTGTTCTAAGGGCTCTCATCAAAGCATGTAACTGACCTGCAAGCATTGTAAGCCTTGTGAACTAACATGCACGTAAATTATCTGTCAAAATTTGAATGGGCGTGAGTTTACATCATTTCCGAGCCTATTATATAGTGTAAGCTATCATGAAAATCTACGTGTATTTATAAGAATTGCCTTTGGCGCTAATCATACTCAAAGCCGTTGAAGTAAATACAAATTTTATTTATTTTTCTATGTTAATAAGGGGTTTTAAAAGATTTAAAATTGAATATAGGTTATTCGACAACCCTAACTGCAGCTGTCTTTTGTCGATATTTACGCTTTTTACTCTTGATTGCTTACATACTTAGATGAGATTCCTTTTTCTTAATCTCAACAACTAATTGATATCTCAATAATTTTTTTTTTTCTTTCAGCTCACAAAATGCTGAACTAAATCAAAGAACAAAACGATAAATCCAAGCAATAGACAACATTTGGCAAGCTACAGTAATATCTTGGGTTAGCAACAAAACAAATATTAACAACGATTCTCAAGAAATAAACGTAAGCAACGCATCCACGTCTCAAATGGAAACATAACAGTTAAGCAACTTCTCGAGCGCGTTTTTGGAAACCAGCGTAAAGTTCAAGTTTAGCAGAGTCTATGGATGAAAATGGACAACAGTTATAGATTATTATGGCTAGCTGGAATACTGCTGGGTGAGTAAAGAAAAGACAAATAAAACAGCAGAGCAAACAAAGTGTTTAAAACTGAAAGCAACAGCTATTAAAATTCCACAAACGTCGCGGGCGCAAATCAACAATTTAGAATGCGACACTAATACGTGCGACTAGCATTAAAGTCGCATGGCTTAAGTGACCCACATACATACATACATGCTTAGATATGAGTACTTTGCAAAACTTGTTATTGATAGATACTCTTTATTCGCAGGTCCTATTCTGCTAGCTGCGCTCACGCTACAAGACACTGCCAGTCCAGTATTTCAAAATCACAAAACCAAGGAATGGACGAATTTGGACAACATCACCTTCTCATTCGACTGCACGCGACGTTCGGTGGGCTTCTATGCTGACATGGAGTACAACTGTCAGGTGAGTTTAGGCACAGCTGTCAAGTGTAGCTGTTAAAAGCTGAGCTTGCAACAGCTTTAAAGCTATAGCCTTTTACAGCCGAGCCCATAAGTATGCAATAAAAATTGTGTTTCTTTCTACTACAGATCTTTCATATGTGCGACGAGGAAGGCAACCGCATACCGCATCTGTGCGCCAATGAAACCTCCTTCAATCAAGAGTATCGCATCTGTGATTGGGACTATAACTTTAACTGCACCGAGGCACCAGTAATAAAATTATGCAAGCCCATAACATTTCTTAACTTTAATTTCTTCTACCAATTATTTTCAGAAATGGTTCTTCCTGAACGAGCTCACTTACGCCACAGATCCGCCAGATGAGGAAGACGATGACTATTGATTAGTTGTGCGTGGGTCTTTTTGTAATTTAGTTACTACTAATTAAGCTGTTTTTATGTCTGTCAAAAAATTCGACAAGCATCCAATTAAGCAGCGTCCAACATATTAAACTGTCATTAAAACTGAGTTAATTCGAAACACCAAACTAAGCACACTATGTAACATACAAGAAATTCGATTCACAAAAACTGTCATTTTTTTTAAATCTAAGCATATTTTGTATATTATTGTAATTGTAAAATAAATATTATGCTTAAATGTTATGGAATTGTTAAATATTGTTTTAAATAAAAACTAATGTATTTCACAATTAAGTGATTTATAAATGTTCACTAGACATGGAAGTTGTATAATTTTGTTTTTGTTGTTGTTGTCAAGTGCTTTGTTTACTAGTAACATGAAGCTGAAGCGTATCAAATAAATAGTATCCAAATTATAAATTGTCGTCAACACTTTTTTTAACCCAGTTCTAAACAAAAGCATGCAATAATTAAGTGTATGCACTCAACTATTTTAATATTCCGTTGGAACCATTTTTATTATTAATTTATTAGATATCATTAATATAATTGTCACAACAGCATTAAATTTTTTTTTTTTTACAGATTATAAATACAATTTTTGTCAATTTTTGTATACAAAAAGTTGTTATGCGTCACAAGTTGTGATTCCCACATGAGATTTTTACTTCTTAATTTCACTACTCCACAAATTTACGAAAACAATCGCCATAACGAATGGCGATAGCATTTTCTATTGTAAAAATTTTCTTAGAATCCGAATATGGTAATGATTTTTTTGTTATTCCAAACAATCCAGTGTTCAGAGCACATAATTCACATAAATGCTTGTAAAAACTTTAATTTTGAGCAAATTTAAGGGTAAAACACTTGCCAATAGTATTAGTAATATAGCTGTTTGTATTAAATATAGGTAAAAATATTTTTTTTCTTTTTTTTTAACAAATTTCAAGTTTTAAGCCCTATATCTCAAAATATTTATATGGGTGACAAAAAGTTAGCCTTCATTTATGATACAATTACAAAATTGTTTTAATATTTTCAAATTTAATTACAAAAACTTTCATCATATATAAATGTCTATAAAAAAGTAATAATTTTAAAAATTATATTGTAGCATATTTCAATATTAATGCAAAAACCATTTTTTGTTAAAAAACTAATTTATTGTAGTGAAATAAAAAAATGCATACATGGAATGATATTTTTTAATTAACTTTTATTTTTCGTTCGCATTTTGATGACCTAAAAAACTGCAGAAAATGACATAAAAAAATGACAAAAACTACCTAAAAACGGCAGAAAATGACATTAAAACTGACAAAAATTACCTAAAAAATACAAACAATTACATAAAAATAAAAAAAATAAAGCTCTAAAAATAAAACTTTACTAAATTTAAAATGTATTGTATAAAATTTTAACACATAGCGTTACAGAAAAACTTCTTTCTACTTCTGCACTGACGATAGGAAAATATTTAAAAGACGATATGCCATCGGATGTAAGTTCCTCTTTTCATTTCATAGTATTCAAATTTTTACAGTCTAATATTGCAGCAATAGAGCATATATATAGAGTTAATTAAAACTAACATATTCTGAGCTTTTGTTTAGCACTTGTTTCTTCATCCTTCACCCTTTCTTCATTTTCACTACGCGCAGATGTTTTTGATTGAAATGACTCTATTTTAAAAGAATTTGTTTAAACATTTTCATTTTACATTTTTTAATACAAAAAAACGAAAAAAAAATCTTATTAAAATTACACTAAAATAAACCTAAAAAATCGAAAAATGCTCTTAAAATTCAAAGTTTCCAAAAATAACAACAAAATAGCTCAAAAATCGCAAAACAATTGCAAAAATGCCCTAAATCTAGTAAAAATGACCGATAAAACCGATAAAAAATAACGATAAAATGAACTAAAAACTTTTCATGTTTGGAGCTTAGGAAAGAAAAATGGACGCTTTAGATAACCAGGAAATGTCTTATGCTTGGTTTTCACTATGTCATTTTCAGTGGTCAGTTGTTGTCAGTCAAATTGAAAATGACAACTTGTTGAAATTTTTTCTACATTTGGCAGTCTTAGAAAATTAAAAACAAATAAATTTATTTATATATTTATTTATTAGAACTTTCATAATAATACAATTATTATATAATTGATGTAATTATTGAGCACTAGCTGCTTAGGTTTTTGGCTTCAACATATAAATTATTTAATGGAGCTATGCAGAAAATATTGTAGAGTAAAACTCTACATAAAACAACTCTATAAAAAGGTGATATTTCAGGTGATAAAATTTTGTGTCGTCATAAAAATGACCTAGTGAAAATCAAGCATTAGAAGCTGCAAAAAAAAAAAGATGACATGTCATCAAAATCTTAGCCACAAATCACATATTTTTATTTTTTTCTTAATTTTGCACAAAGTTAAGCACAACTATTCAACATATATGGTTTTGTATCTTCGATGATGAAAAGTTAATTATCAGAATTATTTTAGTTCTCTAAAAATGGTTAAAACATATCAAAACAAATTTTGTTTTGTTGAAAAACGAAATTATCACAAAATAAAAATTTCAAAAAACTGTAACTAATTTATCGAATTTAGATTAAAAATGCTAATACGACCACGGCATACGACCACGGGTATCTTCTGAATATCACTATAAAATAGTATTATATACAATTAAATATATTATGAGTAAGTTTTTAAATATATTATGTGTAAATATATTATGTGTAATAGACAAAAAATATTGAATAGTTTGAACATAACAATTTCAGATGAGAATATTTTCTTGTTTCACACTTTTTAGAGAGTGCTTTTTAGTAGTCGGTTTTTAGTTTTTGAACTTAATTTTTATTCAAATTATTGTGAGGATATAATTTTTATATAATCGAAAGTATTAACTACTTATCCACTGTTTGATAGTCAAATTATTAACAGAAATGTTTGAAATGTCACTTAATAAAAGTTGTAATTCATGACTTTGTGTCCTATAGAAGCCGCCACATTCAATTAAATATGACGTCACATATCCTATAATAAACGGACGAGAAAATGCTTCCAACATACCTCATTTGTCAAATTATGATAAGTAGCTTAGAAGATAGAGGTTTAGTTCAATTTCTATCCTCTAGAGGACGCCATATTCAACTCAACCTTGCATCCGTCCTTGGGTACAATTGTACCCCAAGATACTTTTAACGCAAAATTCAATAGACATCTAAGTTTCATATGACACTTAAGCAATCTTTTCCTGTTGTTGTAATTCTTTATATGAGTGATAGATATGATTTCAAAGAATTTTATAAATATTTAGCTTACTGAAAGCAAATAATCGAATGCTTACTATACGTCTTTGGGGTACAATTGCACCCCGTCAATTTTGCCGTATAAGTTCCGTTGAAATGTCAAAGTTCCGTTAGTTTTTCTTGTGCTATGAGTACCGTTTTTTTTCATAGGGTACGCTTAGCTTCGCATTCTTCAGTGTTCGTTCGGTTTTCATTGTGCGTACATGTTATCAAGAGAAATGAGTGACAAAAATAATTGCTTTACTAAATAAAAGTGCAATTTGTGCTATAAGTGCTATAAGTGCAGCCGAGCAAAAAGAATTAGATGACTTTCTGGGCGATAATGATCGATCGAGCAACAGTAGTAATGATAATGTTGACAATTGGGTAGATGATGACGATGGAGATTCTGGTGGTGATATGTCTGATCATGAAGGCTCGTATGTGAATGACCCGCCTTTACTAGATATGGCTGCTCTTGAAATAATCAATGATTTAGAGTCTGGCCTCTGGGAGAATGTATTTGGTGAGTTGGCAGATGAACCGGTACAAGCAATTGTTTCCAATCGTTGGCAAAGATATGTGGGTCAAGGTCGTAGTGACCATACAGTTTGTTGGTCAATGCCATTAGCCACTGAAAAAGCGCGAACCGACACTCAGAGAATGCTGCAATTTCTTTCTGTACAACGACGTTCGTAAAAAAGGAAGACGCATTCAAGACCATTCCGACGACTTCGAAAATTTTCTATATAACAACTATTCAAATAAAAAATAGTCTTACAGATTGAATAAAGAAATAGAAATTAATAAAAATAGCTAAGCAATAAATACAAGTTATAATACCACAATGTTTAACTCAAGAAAACTCGCGTAATGTGATTTTAGGTGCACTCAATTTTGAACAGCTGATTTTCATACAGGGGCGCCAAATCAGAAATGCTTTATTCACTATTTTTGTATATATATTTTTATATAGTGAAATAAAAAACATTTTTGAACTTTAGGATAAGTTCTCATAAGCAAAAATATTGTTGGAACACCGGTATCTGTTGGTCCTGAAAGGGTTAAGGAGATTTTACTATTTTCATAAACTCACTCTGTATGGAAGATAGGTTTGGTTTTCACTAGATTTTTGTAAATTTCATATTCAGCGTATATATTTGGTTTGAATTTTATTACGATAGTTCTTAACTTAAGGCTGTTATCGTGATCACAGACAGGGCATGTAGTGATGCTGATCAATTATATACATACTTTTCTATATAGCTCTTTAGCAGCTTTACAAAAATAATATGCATACGTAGATGCCACTCCCTTACGCAGTATGTCGCGGTACACAGATCAAATTAAAATGATTTGCACAATAAACTTGTTTTGTTTAGAAAAATGTTGTTGCTTACTAAAATGTATGCTTATCTACTAAAAGTAACTATAAAGTTGTTTCTTTTACAGTCAAACATTTGCTAAGCCCTTATAATAAGAAATTATTTAAAAACTTTTTTGCATTGTTTTTGGATAACAAGTTGAACACTCTTTTAGACTTAAGATATTTAGACTTTTCTCTCAGAACAAACCGCTAAGTTGTTGCAGAATGCAGCAGCAACACAAGACCTACTTGAAATCTTATCTAAGGTAAATTTCAAATAAAGAAAATTTTAAATAAATTCTACATTAACAAAATCTTATTTGAATTGCTTCATAAAAAGCTGTCTGCAATTTCAATTGGTAGATATAATTATTTAATGTCAATTATCTCATTAGCATTTTTCCTTTTTAATTTCTTGTAAGTAATTGCATTGTTTATTTAGTTCTTTTAAATGCCAGCGTTGTTAAATTTATGATTTTTCTTCTTACTACTTTTAAATACTTTTGTTGTTTAATTGACAAATTTGGCTCTTATAAAAACAGTAAAAATGGTTGGATCTATTGGCAACTCAGTCGCTGTAATGTTAAAGAACTTGTGTTGTGCTCAAAACATATACGAAAAATACTTAGTATTTAGTCGGAATTTGTTGATTTTACGAGTTTTTACGTATGGTTTTTCTTGAAACATTAACTATTGTGAAAATATCATGAGAGAAATTTTTAAAATGCAATAATTTTTTTAGAATAAAAACTACCAAGCTTCTGAAAAAATTACAAAAGCAAGTTAAATATCATTGTTAATTTGAACAATTCTATCTTGAAATGTTGTTATGCCTTGTGACCAGAGATACGAGTATAAACTCTGGTCCGGATTTTAACCTAGGACAGTTGGTCTTAAAAGCAACTAGCGCTTAATGCAATAGTCAAATCTTACGAACACTGCAAAATCTATAGTAATAAAACTAATTTATTTTTTCTGTTTGTTTGTTTTTTTTTGACCTTTATACAAATCTAACCGGCTCAACGGATTTTGCTCAAACTAGGTTTACATATTTAGTGCATCCCAACTTAAAATGTAACATACTTAGTTTTTGCCACGCCCCCTCTGAAATTTTTCAACTAACGGTAATTTTGTTATTATAAAACTTTTACCATCGGAAATTTTTGTGTATTTAATTTTAAAAAATTTGTTAATTTGACATCAAAAATATTTACATATCTTCAAAATTGGAGAAATTTTCAGTACAACGACTTTTTCATAAAACATCGTTGCCTAAGAATGAGAGAAAAAAACGATATGAAAATCAAAGTTTGGACTTTCGATTCAAATATCTCCGCTGTCCATTAATATATTTCATTCAAATTTTTTTTGTTCAGAAGTTCAATAAAATCACTTCACAAAAATAGGTTGAACTGTTCCGTTAAATCAGTGTATATATGTTTTATGATTATGTCAAAAAAAGTCCAAAATATTGACTTTTTACTCAAAAAATGACTCAAAAATTGTTGTTGTTGTAAAAATGAAATCAATTAAAAATTGCACATCTGGCTACCTTTCATATGACATAGCATTTTTTTGCAAAAATTCTTCCAGCTAAGCGCAAAAATTATTTTACTGTTTTTGTCATCAAAAACCCTTTGATTTTTTTCGCGAAATTTATTTTTTCCAAAATGTTGTTTTCATGTTTTTTACAAAAAAGTCAAGTCTCAAAAATAATTTATGTGAAAAAATTACCCCAATATCTCATTCCAATCAAAAGTTATGGCTAAAAAATCTATTTTTTCATACCAGACTATTAATAAAACTTAGTTTTGTGTTGAAATTTTCTATATAGTTTGAACGTCTCCATTTATCTTTAATAATGCAATTGTGTGTCTAAAGTAATTACGAACATTTTGGATTATATAAAATCTTCTTTATAGTGCATCTACTTCTTTTTGCCTCCCCACCCCCCGCTCCTTCCTGTTAAATTTGTTTTGTTGTGATGGCTCTACTTTTTCTCACTATTGTGTCACCGTTGTCACTTAGTTCTTTATCAATGGAACTTTAAATGTTGTATATATATTACAATTTTATCGAAAAGATGACTGTGAATAAGAATGCTGTAAAAGTTAATATTTTCATGTAATCAGTTTCAGCTATATGGCGATATAATAAAACATATGCGCATCTGGTCAGCACAATTATTTCATTAGTTTTGATCTGTGCGTTAAATTCACAGATAGATGGCGCCACATTTGTAAAATGTGTGGGTACAAACTATACATACACCTTGCGGTGAATAGCTGAAATTTTTTTTTTCAAAAGTTGCTTCAAATTTAACCCCACACGTTTGGGATTACAGACAGGTGGCGCTATTTTCTGCTTACAGAAGAATATCTGATGTTCTTATGCAGCTAGCAGATAAGTTTTGCGAAATATTTTGCGAAAATGCTATTGCTACCAAACTTTTAAAAAGTAAAATAATGTAGTACTGCCAGTTTTTTCAGTCGCAGCCTCATCAAGCGTCATAAACACTTAAAAACATAGAATTGGATCAATTTAAATCTCCAGCTCACTTGCTGGACTTTTTGTTGTTTTTGCTTTGCTTGCAAATGCGATTATATGATCCTGATCTCCAATGAAAAAACGCAGCTAATAGAAATTTTAGTAGGTACAATCATTTTTAGCACAACGAATTTTCATAAAACATTGATAATAATGAGAAAAAAAGTATATGAAAATCAATGTTTTTACTTTTAATGCCTATAACTCCGCTGATTTTAATATATTTCATTAAAAAATTTTTTTGTTAAAAAGTTCAATATGTTTTTTAATATAAATCTTTGTTTAGACGTTAAAATGTCCATATCTCAAAGGCGAATTGAGTCCCACCATTATTTTTATTTTGTTGAAAAGGTAATTGTGCTTGATTTAGATTAAGTAAATATAAAAATTCTGTTATTTCTGTAATTTTTAAAATATGTTTTTTGTACCCCTTCTTTGAATTCAATTAGCTCACCGCAAGAGATGGAACCACCAACAACTTTTTTGGATTTATGTTCGTTCAATTACCTTTCTAACGGTAGATAAATAAAATTAAATAAAATAAAATTTAAATAAAATTCATCATGTTTTTCATTATTCCCGATTTTAAAAAACATTTAATCGAGAAGGGTATGTTAAAATGTTTATATAAAGGACTCTCGAGTAACACCGGGTATATCAGTTAGTAATATAATAAAACTCTTACTTTTACGTTTTCTAAATTATAGGATATTATATATTGTTTTTTTTTTATTCTTAATTTTGTGGGCTCAAGGTCCAAATTATTAAAAATGAAAAACTTAAACAGTTTTAATTTTTCATTTTTATTAACCAATATTTCGACTACCGTCGGCAATCATCATCAGGGGAAAAAACTGAAAACATATATGTACATTAATTTTGTACAATTATATTCACTTGAACAATTTAAATCACAATTTGAACTAATTAAAACATTTTTGCAATTGAAAAACAATTAACATCAAAGAACGACATTAAACATTAATATCACAGTTTTTTAAATTTTTTACAAGAACTTTTGACAAAAAACATCCACTTCCTGAGCCGTCCGGTTTTTAACTATTCTTTTTAACATACTTCCTATATATGTGTGCGCATCTGTCTGTGTCTGTTTTGAAATTCAGTCTCTTTTCTTCTGGTAAGCTTATGATGTGGAGCATTTCTAATGTATATCGTCTCAAATAATTGTTTTCCATAGAATAAAGAGATAACTGCGAACTAAGAGAGACTGCAAGGTGGATAGCAGGAATTGAATACAATTAATGTGAAAATGACTTTTATTAATATAGCCAGTGGTATAAACAAATTTGTTTAAAGCCATAACCTTTGATAGGAAAGAGATATTGGGGTTATTTTTTCATGTAAATTATTTTTGAGACATTAAATATAAAAACAACATTTTGGTATAAATTTTGCCCAAAAAAATCATAGGGCAAAAAAAAGACAAAAACAGTTTAACAATTTCTGCGCAAAACTGGATGATTTTTTGCAAAAGAATGCTGTGCCATATAAAAGGTAGTCAGGAATTTTATATAATAGTAAAGAGGATTCCCCAAATATTTCGGCTGTAGCGATAGCCATCCGTGAGCTGGAATGGTTTAAAATCACCTCTGAAAATCAAGTTTTTTGTAAAAATATTGGCTGGTGTGGTAGTTTAAAAAACATAAACGGTCAGAAATAATAGTTATGAAAAAGTTCTTTTAATCAACATCAACAAATATTTAATTTTTGCATTCAGATTAATGAAAATGCGGTTTTTCGTGTATTTATGAATTATTTAATTACTTGTAAATTATTTTTAATTACATACAAAAAAACATAATTATTTCAAAAGCTATTCTCACTTTCAAGATATCGTTGGGAAGGTTTTGAGTGGCTGCAATTTATTGATTGATTCCTGGTCAGAATTCTGTATATTGATATATATTAAAAACTAAAATATAAATTATAAAATAATCACATACTGAAAAATATTGTAAGAAATTAAAAAACAAAATGCAACTTATGAAGATATTTTAATTTTAAAAGTTTTGTATAAATCACATTAACTAAATTGCGAGCTTTAGATCAAGTAAATTTTGTATTAAAATTTTAAAATAAAATATATCAAAAATATGTATGAAAAAAAACGCATTATCTTTTATCTGATTGCATACATTTCAATTGTTGATGCAGATAGGAAGAGTTGTTTTGCCATATACTTTCTGGCAGTTTATTTTTTAAAGCTATTACACCAACCAATATTTTGACAAAAAACTTTATTTTTAGAGGCTATTTCAAACCATTCCATCACACGAATGGCTATCACAAGAATCGAAATATTTGAGGAATCTTCATAAATGCTATTGCAACCAAGGACTTTTTTGAGGAACTGACACAAACAACTTAACCTTCAGCCTTAAATATTCATCGCACAAAGAAAAAATATTTAATAAAATATAATGAGTTATGTGGCGATAAAACAGTTGCATATCATAGAAAAAATATAATAACTATATTAATAACCAGGGCTCGTAGTTTGATGACCTAAAAACTGACATAAGTGTCATAAAAAACGCAAACAAGTACATAAAAAAATAAAGAAAAAAACCTTTAAAATAAAACATTACTAAACATCTATTGCTGTAAGAAACTTAAGTAAGTTTGCAGAATAAAGTTTCTATTAGTTTTAGGTTGGGGATGTGAAAATCTGACTAAACTAACGTATACGTGTGATTTCACTGGTAGGGTGGATTACACCTAGTAGCACTACATTCAAAATTATTCTAAGTACAGAATTAGTGAATAAAATTAATAAAAAACTATTTATAACTAATAAAAAAGGTTAAACTAATTTCGAATTTAAAAATTTTTAAGATTTATACACTTGAGTCCTTATAATTGTGAGTTTCATTTACGGTTGTTTTCATAGGATAGTAATCAAGGGTTAAGGAAACTCTTTTATATATTGAACTAATTCTTATTTTCAGTTTTACTGTATCTACTTTTAAACATAACCGATTTTAATTTAAATGTAACATAATTTTTAATTGTCAATATTCGCCGCTTTTGATAAATATCACAGGCACAGTGGCGTAAAAAGCGGGCCCGCAGAGCCCGCGTTGCGGGCGGGCGCAACTAAGCTAGGGGCGCTCTCAAGTACCTTTCGTATCAAGTAACAAGTACCTTTTTGTATCGACGTTTGAATTTTTCCAAATTTTTATAGCTTTCAATAGAAAATATCTTGAGCGAACAAATCAAAATGAATTTTTTAATAGTAGCAATCGTTTTGTTACGACAAGCCGTCAAATTTGCGTTTTTAAAAACACAATTTTTCTTGTTATTCAAATTATATATTTTTTTTATATCAAAATATAGTTTAAAATTTCTTATGTCTGGCAACATTACTGTGTTTGTTTAAATTTTGAACATATGGTTTTAAGCTTATCATAAAAGTAAAAATTAAAAGCGGGATACAAATTTCTAAATATTCAATTTTTAAAAGTGTTAAAAAAATAATTTTAAGAAAGATTGGTTTTAAGTTTTTCACGAAAACATCATTAGAACTGCGTTACACCAAATCCAAAAAAAAAATCTTGCTAATTCTTGCTAATGCGGTAGATATACATTTTTTTTATGGTGTCCTGTTTAGTTAAAATTTGAAATACATTTGATGTATGGCAGCTGATTATTTTTCAATCTTTTGACTTATTTACAAACACAAAAAAAACTCAATTTTTAAAATTTCCTCGCTGTAATCAAAAAATCTTACAAATATAAACAAAATCGTAATTAATTTGTGTGGGTGGTATTTTCAAGGCTGAGTTAATTTCTAATTTTAATTCTTAAGTAGTTTGTTGTTATATAACTCATAAATTAACTCATAATTAGTTAACTTATAAATAAGTTCTTACTTGTTGTTATCTATTTCAATTTCAATTTTAATTCAATTTTAATTACAATTTTAATTCTAGTTTTTAACTTTAATTCTTAAGGGTTTGGTTGTTAAACATATATTCTAATTTGCGGCATGCACAAGAAATCTTTTCTTATATGCTAACATACCTGCTCAATAAATACAAATACAAATACTAATAGTGCTTCGTTGTTTTGCGACAAGACTGAAGTTTTAGGCAAAAATGGGTTTCGTTTATATGGGAGGTGGGTGTGACAGAGGTCGGGTTTTTATAACTTTTTCAAGATTTTTTAATTTGTCATAAAAGATATTCGTTCCAATTTTCATAGTTCTTCGATAACTTCTTCTTTTTTGGCCAAGAATGGGGACGTTACACTGTGCGACGTTTGTGCTGAAATAAAATTTAAGTTCTGTACATACGATTTAGCAAGGTGCAATAATCGACGTCAAAAAAACCGACTATTTTGAGTAAAAGTCGTCTTTGTTTGGCAAAATTCGATTATGGTCGGAGTCGATGAGCGCGTTTGCTTTCATATTTTCAGCAAGTCAGCAACTGATGTTATTTTAATCACTCAATTGGTCATATTTTGTGACGTTAACAGGTAACGTCAAATACAAAACATTTAAGCTCAACATCTTAAACTTATCATTTCACTAATAAAAAAATTATTGATCCCATTAATTCAAGCTTTAAGTTTGTTTACTTTATAAATAATTAATATGCGATGTTTTCTTTTTTTACATCTTACAAATTTTATTATATTTGATATTATAAAAAGTTTTTCTAACGTTATTGCTTTTTTTTAACAAATTCTATTAAAATAAAATATAACTTTATTTAGAAAATAAGATATTTTTAAAATGTAACTGTTGCAATAAATGATGATCATCATATGACCATTGAATTAAAAAAGCCTCTTTTTGTTCTTTTTTTTTTGTCAAGAGCTCTCTTGTTTTCTCCTACGCTTCTAGTAACCTAGTAATAACATAGTTTTACTCTAAAAGTAAATAGCAGGGCGCTTTTAGAAACCTGCGGGCGGGCGCACAAAATATAGTTACGCTACTGCACAGGCACCAATAATTTTGATCAAATCATATTCTACGCCTTTCTTGGACTTTTCTAAACATATTCTGGCACCAAGTTCTTATAGAAATTTCGCAGTTCTTACACCCGAAACTAGCGGTATTTAATTAAATTCATGGAAATTAAATACTGAAGTGTTTTTATCAGTTCGACTACACAACATAACCTAAAATTTTAGCCATTCTTTGACAAGTTAACAGTTGTACAAAATTTGTTTTATTAATAAATACCTGCTCGTTTTAAAAAACTCCATACATTTGGGTTGAATACTCATTTTTCTGGGCTTTTTTTATAAAATTGTTTAATAAAAATTTGCAGCACACGTCGCTTCTTTACAACAGTTGTCAGAAGGATCTCTTTTTAACTTACACAACTTAGCTCAGCTCGTGACATTTGCTAAACCTGCACTTTCTCACATTCATAGAAAAAAAAAAAACAAATTATTGACAAGTTTGTGTTGGTTTTCATCAAACATTTTTTAATTGTGCTGGAGCTTTGGTTACGCTTGTCTTGAAGGGATAAGGAATGTTCATTGAAAGCAAAACATTGTTGGTATTTTACCGACAAACTTTCAATAATAGTTTGTTTACTAATTAAGGTCGCTTTCAAGACTAACTTTTATGCACTCTTGGTCCAAATTTTAGCTCAGGTTACTTTAAAAATATACTGTCATAAAACTTGCTACTGGCAATACTGATTGCTCGACAGTGAAGAAAAGAAAACAATAAACTAAAAGGAAACAAACCGCACAAGGAAGAACGCGCCGCTAGACAAGGTCAGAGAAGAATGGAAACAACAAAAATTCATGCAGCAGCTGACACTCGAGCTTTAAGCGAAGCATCCGAATGATCTCGTGGTCTGGAGGCTGCCTTTGCATCAATTCGCAATTGTGACAAAGTGTGCTTTGCAGCAATCGTTGTTTACGAACTCGAGTGGTATAAATCAGTGTCGGGCAGCTTTGCACACCTATACTTTCTCATCTTGAGTATGTATTAATGAGCGCTTTAAAGCTCACACTGAAAACAAAGTAGTGCTAAAGCGCTTTTTGCAGAAATCTTACTAGGCATTATGAAAATTTTTTTTGCTCATATTTGTATTGCGAAATCAAATTAATAAGTAGTGGACGAAATGTCAAAAGGAAACAGACCGACAGACGGATAATGTGCAATACAGATTAGCAGACGGAAATGTAAAAAGGCAGGCTAATAGTAAAAAACATATACGTTTTTTATTTTGCTTATGTTGCTTATTGTGTTTTGCTTGACAAGGCCAAACTGACAGCGTAAGATGCTTTTATTGTACGTATTTGGAACTGATCACTAAATATTATGATAATTAAATAATTTCTCCATAGCATGCCCCACAATTACCTTATAGGTATTGGCCATGCAAATTATTGTAATGCTTTGTTACGCAAAATTTTTTAATTTTACCACTTTGTTGCCGCGCCATGCTGTTATTTTATAAAAATAAAAAATATTTTCATACAATACATACTTCCAAAAATTTTGCATACCTACAATTTTATACAGTGTAATCTTACGTTATATCTGTGTCGATGCGCAATAACAGCTTAAGTCTTATTTCAAAGTTTCCAGAAATCTTGCTTCAAAGTTTTCAATCGCCATATAATTTATATGAAAGGTTCTTTTGTTTTTGCGTCATATCTTTGGATAAGGTCATGCTAGAAGTTGTAGATTTTGTGTGTTCATAATGATATATACGTGGAACACAACTATATCAATACCTCAGTTTTGTCTTAAATCGATTTAATACGATTACGGCTGACGACGATTGTTACTCGAGTGGCAAAAACTGACGAATGGTCTCATGCAAATTCCTGGTGTGCATGTTGCGCACAGTGGGCTGCAAGTGCTGTTTTCTGGTCCAAAGGTCTGCGAGATTTGTGGTCTGATCGATGCGAGACCATTCTTGTCCGTAGCTTGTTCTTTGTTGTCCCAACATATGCCTGGTCACATACATTGAACCCGTCACCGTTGCATGTAATTTTGTAAATTACATTAGATTTGTCAAGTTTTTCAATTTTTGTTTTTGTGTTGCTGTATAATTGTTGTAATGTATTTTTTGTTTTTAAAGCTATTTTTTTTTCTTTGTTGTACATATTTGACCTCAAAAATCTATCTGAAAGTCCTGGTATGTAAGTCACTTACTTACTTACTTACTTAGTTGGCGCTACAACCGTATGTCGGTCTTGGCCTCATCTAAGAATTTGCGCCAGCCATTTCTGTCTTTTGCTTGCTGGCGCCAGTTGGAAATTCCAAGCTTCGTCAGGTTGTCCTCTACTTGGTCTTTCCAACGAAGATGCGGTCGTCCTCTTCTGCGTTGACCGCCGCTGGGTACCGAATCGAATGTTTTCTTCACTGGAGCATCGTCTTTCATGCGCTGAACATGACCAAGCCAGCGAAGCCGCTCGATTTTAATGCGCTTGACTATGTCGATGTCAGCGTACAGCTCATACAGTTCATCATTCCACCGTATTCGGTACTCGCCATTGACGCAGATTGGTCCGTAGATCTTACGAAGAATCTTTCTCTCGAATGCTCCTAAAGTCTTTTCATCTAAACTGCTCAGCGTCCAGGTTTGTGATGCGTAAAGTAGGACGGGCATGATGAGCGATTTATAGAGCGTGATTTTCGTTCGTCGAGAGAGGGCTCTGCTTCTCAATTGCCTACTGAGCCCAAAGTAACACCTGTTGGCAAGAGTTATTCTTCGTTTGATCTCAATGCTGATGTCGTTGGTTGAATTAATGCTGGATCCTAGATAGACGAAGTTCTTCACAACCTCGAAGGAGGTATTGTCAACGGTAACGTGGGTTCCAAGACGCTGGGACTGTTTGTTTGTTGACACTAAGTATTTCGTCTTATCTGCATTCACTGACAGACCCATTCGACTTGACTCTCTTTCTAATCTGGAAAATGCTGCACTGACTTCGCGCGTATTATGGCCAATGATATCTATGTCATCAGCATACGCAAGCAGCATAACACTCTTGTAGAATATTGTGCCACTACGTCTCAGATCAGCAGCTCGGATGATCTTTTCCATCATTAGGTTGAAAAAGTCGCACGATAAGGAATCACCTTGTCTGAAACCTCGTTTGGTAATAAATGGTGGGGAGAGGTCCTTCCCGACTTTAACTGCGCTGCTGGTGTTGCTCAGTGTCATCCTGCAAAGTCGTATTAGTTTTGCAGGAATACCAAATTCAGACATGGTGGAGTACAGGTGCTTCCTTATTGGGCTGTCGAAGGCGGCTTTGTAGTCAACAAAAAGATGGTGGGTGTCGACTTGTTTTTCTTGAGTCTTCTCCAAGATTTGTCGTAGCGTGAAAATCTGGTCGATGGTGGACTTTCCAGGTCTGAAGCCACACTGATAAGGTCCGATCAGTTCGTTTACAATGGGCTTCAATCTTTCACATAAAACGCTCGACAGGACCTTATATGCGATATTAAGAAGGCTTATCCCACGGTAATTGGCACAGATAGTGGGATCGCCTTTCTTGTGGATTGGGCAGAGCACACTGAGATTCCAATCGTTCGGAATGCATTCTTCCGACCATATTCTGCATAGAAGCTCGTGAATGCATTTAAGTAGAGCTTCGCCTCCGTTCTTAAACAGCTCAGCAGGTAAGCCATCAGCTCCCGCGGCTTTGTTATTTTTAAGCCGAGCTATAGCTGTCAGAACTTCATCATAGTCGGGCAGCGAAACCTCGACGCTGTCATCCGCAATTGGGGTTTCCGGAATATCATCTCTATTGGCGGGATTGTTGTCAGCGTCGCCATTTAGAAGCTTAGAGAAGTGTTCCCTCCATAACGTCAGTGTACTCTGGACATCTGTCACTAGATTCCCGTTTTCATCCTTGCAGGAAGAGGCCCCGGTTTTAAAACCATCGGCAAGGCGTCTTATTTTTTCGAAAAATTTTCGGGCCTCATTCCTGTCACCATACATCTCAATCTTCTCCTGCTCGCGCTTTTCTGCCTCTCTTTTTTTCCGCCTGAAAATATGTCTCTCTTCCCTCCTCTTTTCTTTGTATCGCTCCTTAGCAGCGCGCGTTACAACCGACTGCAGGGTGGCTTTGTAGGCGGCGTCTTTCTCTGCAGTGGCGTCGCGACACTCCTGGTCGTACCACTGGTTTCGGCGAGGGCGTTGGTAGCCAATCACCTCTTCAGCAGCCGCACGCATGGAGTTGGAAATGTGTGTCCACTGCGCGCATATATCATCGATTGGAGGAGTGCTTTGAAGCAGGAGTGAGAGTCGAGTGGCGAAAGCATCGGCTGTCTGTTTCGATTGCAGCTTGTCGACGTCTAGCTTTCTCTGTGTAGGGTTGCGTGTATTTTTAGCTGCGCACAGACGTGTACGGATCTTGGCTGCAACAAGATAGTGATCCGAGTCAATGTTTGCACCACGGATCGTGCGTACATCCAATACACTGGAAGAGTGCCTTCCGTCGATCAAAACGTGATCAATTTGATTTTTTGTTTTTTGATCAGGGGACATCCAGGTGGCTTTATGAATATTGAGATGCTTGAATCTAGTACTACTTACGACCATGTTTCGTGCTGCGGCGAAGTCAATCAGCCTCATTCCGTTATCGGAGGTGTTGTCGTGGAGGCTGAACTTTCCGACTGTTGGACCAAAAATATTTTCCTTGCCCACCTTAGCGTTGAAGTCACCAAGCACGATTTTTACGTCGTGGCGGGGGCAGCGCTCGTAAGCATTTTCAAGGCGCTCATAGAAAATTTCCTTGATCTCATCGTCCTTGTCTTCTGTCGGAGCGTGCGCACATATTAGGCTTATATTGAAGAATCTAACCTTGATGCGGATTATGGCAAGTCGTTCGTTCACAGGTGTGAATCGCAGGACGTGGGGCCGTAGTCTCTTGCCAACTACAAATCCGCATCCAAACTCGTGCTTCTCCGCATGGCCGCTGTAGTAGATATCACAGGGTGCATGCCGAATGCAACCCTGTCCCTTCCATCGCATTTCTTGGATAGCAGTGATATCAGCTTTGTATCTTTCCAAGACATCAGTCAGTTGGATAGATGCACCTTCCCAATTAAGGGTTCGGACATTCCAGGTGCATATCCGTAAATCATTATCAGTTTTTCGTTTGCGGTAGTCGTCATCAGATTTGGGGATCATTTTTCTTCTATTCTTATATGTTTTCATTGAAATTGGTTTTTACGGGTGGGCTTCAAACCCGACGCACAACCTATTTTAAGCCTAGGGAGGCCCGCCGCTCAGATTAGCCGCCAAACTAACGGTTGTCAGTTTTGACGTTGCCCAGGAAACACCACGTGGAGGTTTGAGTCGACTTGAGGCGATTTCACAAAGATTATGCTGGCCTCGCCAGGTTGAGACAGTCAGACATGTTACATTGATCCATCGCCCCCAGTTTCCCTACGTATGTAAGTATGTAGGTATGTAAGTCACAGACTTGAATATTTTCGTTTTGTTATCCCCTTTATTTTTCTTGTTCGTTTTATAATAATTGTCGATTAAGTTTTCTATTGTCATTTTTGGCAATTCATTTTTTTGCAATATAGTCCTGATTTTGTTGATGTTGTCACGATGAAATTCCTTATTACTTATGTCCAAAACTTTGCTAATAAAATTGTTTGCTGTATTTATAATTACTCGTTTGGGATGTTTTGAGTAAAAATTAATGAGACGTCCGGAAGCCATAGGTTTTTTAAACCAGTCAATAATTAATTTGTTGTCTTTTCTTATTATTACTGTGTAGGTAGGTTAATTTTCCATTATTTTCTTCTTCCTTAGTGAATTTAATATTTTTATGAAATTTATTTAGTGCGTCTAGAGTTTCTTGTATTTTGTCTGTTTTTACTATTGTGAATAAGTCATTGACATATTTAGTCACCAGCCTAGGTTTCGTCTCAAGTGTTTCAAGTTTCTTGTCTAATAGCTCCTCCATAATTACATCTGCAATCACTGGCGATGCTGGCGATCCCATTGGCATTCCTCTTAATTGTTTGTAAATCTTGTCTTTTAATTTAAAATAATGGAAATTATTAAATGGAAATTTAATAATTTCCATAAACTTTCCTTTCGTTATTTTTGTGTGTTTGCTGATTTCTGTCCATTTTTTATCTATTATTTTTATCGCCAAATCTGTTGGGATGCTGGGAAATAGTGATACAACATCAAATCATATTATTGTTTCATCGTCATATTATGTGTTATTTATTCTGTTTTTGAACTCTATTGCATTCGTGACGTTATACTGGGAATTTTGCGTTGGAATTTAAAAGGTCCGTATAAAGGTGATCCAATAAAAGAGCAAATTGGTCGTAGTGGTGTGTCGTTCTTATGAATTTTCGGAAGTCCATATAATCTTGGCGCTGTAGCTGTACTCGTGCAAATGTTTCTTTTTTCGTTAATTGTAATGTCATTATTTTTTAAAAGGAATTCAGCAAAATCATTGTTTTTTGTAGCATTTTTTTTTTGATTCGCCCGGAGGTATGAATCTTCCAAAGATACTTATACCCGACCTATACGCATGCACGATTTACATTGCAGATCCTGCCCGGATCAGCTGGGACAGACAGAATGCACCTACGTACTAAACATACCCGCTATTGGCAATTAGGATTTTCCACTAAGCACATTAACTGGCTTTTCAGCGGAATTTAAAATTTTAGTATATATCATACGCATATTTAAGAATATTTAATTCTATATAAATAAGCAACAGTAACCCAACAATTCTCTGCTGAATGAATACTATGATGGTGAGACCCATCCTCACCTATGGTGCAATAGCATGGGCGGAGAGAACCAAGCTAACCACAATGAGGAATATGCTAACAAAGGTGCAGAGACTGGCCTGTGTTTGCATCACAGGGGCCATGAGGACCTGCTCTAAAGCAGCACTAGAAGTAATTCTGGACCTAACACCCTTACACCTTGTCATAGAGGGAGTAGCCAAGCGAACTCTGTTGTGCATTGCAAAAGAGGGGACAGGGTTAGGTAAAACTATCAGCAGTAGAGAGAAGGAGGATATTGCAAAGCACACTCCCTACATCGATCTACCAAGATATAGTAATATAGTAAAAAGGTACAACTTCGAAAAACACTTCGAAATTAAGCTCAGTACCAAGAAAGAGTGGAACAGCGAGATGATATCGCAAGTCAAGAAACCACACAGTATATCATGGTATACGGATGGCTCCAAGACATTGGAAGGTATAGACGCAGGGGTGTACGGGCCAAGAACCAAGCACTTTGAACCTATGGGGATAACACCCAGTATCTTCCAAGCGGAAATACTAGCGATACAGCTGTGTGCACAATTCAATCTGGACCGTAAATACAAAGGTCAGGATAAAGTTGTGATGTCAGACTGCCAAGCAGCAATCAAAGCATTAGTTTCCTGTGAGATATCATCGAGAATAGCATGGGAATGCCTAACAAAACTCAACGAACTAGACTGTAATAATAACACTGTTACTATACTTTGGGTCCCAGAACACAAAGGAAGAAGCCGATGGTCTAGCGCGACAGGGTGCAGCCACAAAATTTATAGGACTAGAACCATTCTGCGGATTGGGCACACATTCTATAAAAGAAGAACTAAGAAGGGAGGAGAGGCATAAACGTTCAAACCTTTGGAAAAGCCTCCCAAAGCTAAGACAATCCGAATTGCTCCTCAGAGATTTTAACACTCGAAGAGCAAAATTGTGCATAAGCTTAGGCAAACCGAATCTCAGGATTCTAATGGGGTTCCTTACGGGACACTGTAAACTCAAATACCACCTGATGAAATTGGGCATAGGAACCGATAGTAACTGCCGTTTCTGTGAAGAAGCAGAGGAGACTCCAATACACCTACTCACAAACTGCGACGCCGTGGCTCGCAGACGTAAACTAGCACTGGGGAACTATGAGCTGAGTCTAGAGCAGGTTTCATCCCTTGAACCTTAGAATATTCTCAAATTCATTAGAGAAATAGGGCTGTATGAAATTCTGTAATCCGCAAACCCAGCGGAGCTTTGAGAAGGAGGTACAATAGATCTGATTTAGGTCGCAGTACGCATCTCCACCACACAACATTAACATTAACATTAACCTACGTGGAAATGAGTGGAAATCTCATATTCGCCAAATCAAAATCCCAATTAGTTGGATATGCATTTGGACCAACGCAGGCATAAACTTGTGTGGAAAAGAGATATACTCTGGCACAGCAATCCAGGTGATTGTGTGAGTTCTATATTATCTATATTATTATATATAAGGCTTGGGACGAAAAGGGACCCACTGTGGTCTGCTTCGGCAAATCCCCAACTTATTATATATATAAGGCTTCTCACGTATCTGCGACGACGCTAAACTTAAAAACTACTGAACCGCTTTTAGTAATTCTATCATTCACGAAACTAAGCCAGACAAGCTCGGTAACCGCTGACCAGATAATTTTTTATAATTCTTTGTATCAATTCTTTGATTATAATTTGATAATTTTGATAATTCTTTGCTTACTCAATTCCTATGACAATTTCCAGCGTCACAGCTTACTAAGTTTTTCGAAAAGTCTATTCTTAATTTATTACAAAATTCAAATATTTTATTTGATGCTCATATAACACGGCAGCCATATTAGGTATTTGATTTCAGGGAGATTTTTTGCTGCCATACAGTGTTGATTAATTTTTTTTGCAAATGTTTTGAGGGGAGTTGCCAGAATTCAGTTATAAGCATTAATTATGTTTTGCAGCCTTGTCAGCTAATTTTTTCCGACTTGAGACTGTGTTTGTTTATCTATACTATCTATCTATCTAAAAAAAGCGCTGTGATACTACACGGATATTTGACAATCACGAGAGAACCTCTGAACCAATTTGGACGATATAGTTACCAAACGATTTGTTATTTTAACTTTATCGTGATAGGCTATTGATATTTTGCAACTCCTGCATTTCATGTCTACAATATGCTTAAAATTATATATTTCAGCGGGTTTTGTTCGTACAAGACTAAAATTTGTTAATTTTATTTTTATAGTTACTTTCGGCCGCTCTACTAAAAATGGGTTTCCACGACCCCTTTAACCACTCAAAAATATTTGAATAAGCTTTATTTCAAATGGATTTGGTTGTACAGGGTGCGGCTAAAGAAACTATATGATTTGTTTTTTAAAAAACTATTGAATGAAATGAAAAAAACAAAAAAATTTATGATAAAAACAAAGTTTATTTTATGTTATTTTTTTACATTAATTATGAAAATAATATCAGTTAAATGACAACCGTTTTCTCTAACGCAAAAATGTGCTCTTTTTATGGCATTTTCCATAACTTTGTTGAGTGTTTCTTGTGGTATACGATCAATTTCTTCTTGAATGTTGTCCTTTAGTTGCTGTAAGGTTTGGGGCTTATTCAAATAAACTTTGTCTTTGAGATAGCCCCACAAGAAAAAATCCGGTGCAGTCAAATCTGGCGATCGTGGTGGCCATCTCAAATTGTCGTTTTTAGAAATTAACCGATTTGGAAATTGTTGTCTTAATAAGTCCATCGTTGCACGGGCTGTATGAGCTGTTGCACCATCTTGTTGAAACCATATATTGGCGTTTGGTGGCAATTGCGGAAATAAAAAATTTTGTAGCATTACTCTGTAACGTTCTCCATTTATTGTTTCACATACACCTTGATCGTTTTCAAAAAAAAGGACCGTAAACTTTTTGGGCGGTAATGCCACACCAAACGGTAACACGAATTGCGTGTAAAGATTTCTGATGAAGATTTTTGGGATTTTGGGATCCCCAAAATCTGTTGTTTTGTTTATTTACGAAACCGTTCAAGTGAAAATGCGCTTCGTCGGTCATCATTAAATTTGACAAAAAATTTCCATTTTGATCAACGAGATTTAAAACTGCTCTAGCATATTCCAAGCGCAATACGAAGTCCTCAGGATTTAGTTTTTGGACTAGTTGGATTTTGTAAGGGAAGAGGTGCAAATCGTGTTTTAAAATTCGCCGAAAAGTGCGGTCAGAAAGCTGCAACTGGGAAGATCGTCTTCTCGTTGATGTCTCCGGATTTTCTTCGACGCTCTGTCGCACAGCATCAATATTTTCGGCCGATCTGCCAGTTCGAGGTCTGCCCGTACGTCTTGAATCTCCGACAGTCCCATATTCAGCAAAATTATTCACCAACGAACGAATGGTTGGACCCGTTGGAGCAGTTCTTACACCATAAAATCTTCTGTATGCACGTTGAGTATTAATTATCGAACGATGATTTTCAATGAATAGAAAAACAATCTTAGTTCTTTGCGCAATTGTATAGCGTTCCATTTTTAAATATTCTCCCAAGTTTAATTTCTGAAATAGGAAAAAAGAAAAAGTTTAATACTCGCAAGCAAAGAAGTTACAATAGTTTTACATCATATAGTAACTTTAGCCGCACCCTGTATAATACTACGCTTAAATGGGGCCAAATGACTCATTTGGAATCAGTCACACAAAAGTGAAAACACTGGTTTTTTTTTTCGAAAGTATCTCAATTCGTTTGACAATTGCTTCTTTGTTGTGCTTTTACTGGTTGATATTGACGATGATACACGTGCTTAAGATGATTTGTTGTTTGACGTTTTCCTTTGTTGTAAGTGAGTTTGGTGTTTTTTATGCACTATCCATTGAATGCGTTCGAAATAGTTTGTAATAAGTTTTAAGAACGTATCCAATCTCATGAAATTGTTTTAAATAAGTTGAATTGCAACTAAAAATTTGTATGGGAAATGAAATGGCTTCGTATCTCATTTAGCTGAATGGGCTGAAATGAGTCATTTGACCCAATGTTAACGTAGTATAAGACTCAAATTTAATAATGTAGTTTATAAAATTTTCACAGTTTTTTTCACAGAAATTATTTTTTAAGCTGTAAAATATATTGTACAATATATAATAACATTTTGAAACAATAAAATTTTATACAAAAAATAATAGGAGGTGGTAGCCCATGATTTTTAATCATAGAAACTGTTTACTGAATTTTGTGCCAACATTAAACAATATTTTCAGATAAATGATATGTACTGTGAAAGAGTGGGGAAAATAGAAATAAAAAAATTCTTTTGGCATATTTTTTGAGCACAAATTGAATATTTTAAACGTTATGTGAAAACAATATAAAACAATGAATTGGTGAAGTAACGGTTAATTTTTTTTCTTATTCCTCCAAATTAACTTAATTTACCTTTCAGACAAAGGAAATTGATGAATATTGATTTGGAAATGGCCGAGATGTTTACTTGCAAATTACAAAACTAAAATTTCAATCGGGTTTTTCTTGTTCTAATTCTAAAGAAAATGTGTTATGTTGAGAAAATCTGTAGTTTTCAAGATATTGCAATAACTTTAGTGTCATAAAAACGGAAACTTTCAATATACTAGATAAACGTACAAAATATTTTCGGAAAAATCTTTCGTTTGCCGTTATTTTTATTGATTAACGACTTTTCATCAAAAAATGCGTTGACCTGAAAAAAATCTAGTTTTAGAGATATAGCTAAAAGTTTGAAGTCATAATAATAGAAATTTTTCAAAACTTAATAAAAATATATTCATGTTCAGAATCAAAGTTAAAATCAATTACATTTTGAGCTACTAATTTAAAAATTTTTATTAACTTTTTAAAAAATAAAAATACAGAAAAAGTCAAGCACCTTTATTTCACCACAACAATTACTGTTTAAAGAAGTTAGTTCATAATAAATATAGTAATTTTTTAATATATACCATTTTTTCATTATTAAGTACACACAATTATTTTTAAATTTTGCATTTGAAGATACAACAAATTACTTTAATTTTAAGATTTCAAGTTTTTACATGGTATTTAATATTTTTATCGCAGGCCAAGCAACGGGTATTTGCTAGTTAAATTATAACGAACATTCTTTCTTAAGTGTTTTTCAATTAACAAAATATTTTAGAACTGAAATGCCTCGGGAGTACTTATTTTTGAAGAAATTTGGATTTATGAGAAAACTCATTAATGTTCTTAGATGCTCAACAAAATCTCATGTAATAAGCGTTTACCATTTCGATTACTCATGGTTGAACAAGTGAAATCATAGAAAAATATTTATTTGTTTATTTATTTGTTTATTCAGAGGTAATTGTCGCATTTCAATATGAAAATGTGAATATTTGGTTTGGTTTTCAAGTACTTTCAGCCACTTATTTGTTTTGCTTCATTGGCCAGTACGCCCGGATTTGTCGAATAACCGGTGTTATAGTAACCGTTTGGGTATGCCATATTGGTGTTATATCCAATTGCTGCATTTAATGGATTAACTGTTACAGCCCCATTGAGATTAGAATAGGTTAGTAGTTGGTTCTGCACAGTTGCCACTGGATTGTATGTCATACCTTGTGTTCCAAGGTATGGATATGTACCATATCCATTGCTTGTACCATATTGAGGCTTGGCAATAATAAGCTGTTGGATATTTATTATTTAAACTCAACATTAACAACAAATGAATATGCTATTTACTCACCTGTATCAGTAAGAGAACTGAAATTGCGAAAATATTCACCGATTTCATGTTTGATTTAAATTTCGTGCCAGTATTAAATTCGCTTTGTTACTAAGTTCGAGAGTACACGCATCAAGCCTTTAAATAGATTTGTCTTCATTTTGAACCTTCATTAAAAACAGCTGATTTAATTTTGTGTTTTTTTTAGTTAATTGATTTATTATTTAGTTTTCGTTGTTGACATTATATCTCATTAAATTATTTTAATTTATTTGGAACTAATTCTACTCAGCTTTGTTGTTACTTATATGCTGTCGAAATTTTTGTATATGACAATTCAACTTTGTTGGTATAATTGATATACATAACTGACACACACAAATATAAAATAACATTTTTCTTTTTAATTGAAAATTAAAAGAGAGTGGCGAGAATATATTTAGTGACAATTAAAAAAAAGCGGATAAATATAGTTTAAGATATCCATAAGTGTACAATTACGTAGTCTTGCAACATTTTGTATTAGAGTGGACTACAATCAGTGTGTTCCTTAGGACTTTAGGTACTTTAATTCAAATTGTTTGCGAGTGAACAAGGTTGGACTGTCACATACAAAAATCACTGCAGCATATTTATAACAATCAGCACCTGTCCAACCACATGTGCAGATCGTGCAAGACACTGGGGCGCGTTCTCGCCAGGAGCTCGATAGTGAATTTTATTTAAAAATACTAGAAATATTTGCGGAAATTTTATATATATTATTAATATATTCAGAACGTGTAAGAATACATTTTTCGAGTGTATGAAAATAAAGAAATGAGCATTTTTCATATCAAAATATTAAAAAACAACGGACATATCATGAACCATAAATAGATTCATTTAAAAAATCTTACACTTACGCCTTTTTCCGATTTAACCCTAGGATGTGCTTAGGAGTCGGTAAGTGTCCCTACTAAGCCTTGCGAGGCCCATTAATCACGGCCAGCTGTCTTTGCGATTTTCGTCCATCTAGATGTTCTATTCCAAGCTACTATTATGTAGAAGCATTGTTAGACACTACATCTGTGTGTGAATGTAATTTTTAAGGGGTTTATTAGGGTGGTAGGGGGGTTTAGGATGCCTTAAAAAGTAAAATTACTTATTTTTATGGCACAAGTTAACTTTTGACTGATTTATATTTTTTTCAAACACAATTTTTATTTATTATAATTATTGACAAAAACATTGAATTGAAGTTTGAAAATTTATATTCATTGTCCTATTTTTCATGTGAGAAGTGACAAACTGGGATGACAAAACTTTTAGAAATTCACGATGTTTATCCGTTTATAGGCTTTTTTTCCACTCTTTAAAGAGTAGCAACTGATCATCTGGTCCATAGTGCGGACTCCCGATTTATTTTAGTAGTAATCCAGAAATTTATAAGACTTGTTTTTTGGAAAGGATAGTCTTCTTCATTCTCTAGTTTACTAGTAGCAAAAAACCTGTCCTCAGTAAGCTGCCGCCGCACAGTGTTCGAAAATGGCAATTTACGAGCTATTTTTGTTTTCATTGCTCTTATTACAGTAATACTTTGGCTAGGGTAATGATCTTTGGTACAGAGGTAGATAAGGTTCGCTGAAAGCAATTTTCAGCAAGTGGGTGGGATTGCATGCGGGGCATGGCACATTATTTAAAACTCTAACTCGATAAATATTTAAGATATGGTACTTATAATTGGAAATTACAAAAAGTGGACACGATTACTAAGGGGCATGGCTATGAACATTTTTTTAAATTTCAGTCAATATTAAATAGATTTTAATCAAACATATACAAAAGAACATTTTTTATTCATTAAAAAACAAAGAAAATTTATATTTTGTTATCTTTTAACAAATTAATATCGCAGGATTGATGAGTTTGCGAAGAATCCTTGCGCGATTTCGGCTGTGGTGTCTCTGGTACCTCCAATAAATCAAGTACGACAGCAGTTAGTGCAGACTTTTTTTTAGGTAAAGGCCTCATGCTTGATATGAAGAGGTCGGATAAATAAGAAGAGCGTGCAATAAGTCTTCATTATTTTGTTTCCGACCAATTTTTTATTTCCATTCCTTTCACTCTTTATTTATAACAATTTAGTATTTGCATTCTTTAAGCCTCGACTCCAAAGCCTCTTCGCTCAGCTGCCCTATGGGAAGTAAGAGAGTATCCATAACGTTTGCTCCATGGAGTAATATTTTGTGGACACTGGTAGGCATTTTGTACCATGGGTATAAGGAAACAAATTGCCTTGCCGTGTTCAAAGCATATAGCTTAAAAGACTTAGGATCTATCTTTAACCCACATGACAGAGCTTGTAAGATCACTTAGAACCTAGTAATCGGATTCTCCTCTACTCCCGTAATCTCTGCTGCGACCTTGATATCCTTAAAAATTAAAATTAAATTTCGAATTTTTTTCTTTTAAATAAGGCCGTTCTGAGCAAAGAAAATTGCAAATTTTATTGCGCTTACTCAAATTATTTGCCATTGAAATGCTCAAATTTTCTTTCAAAAGAAATTTGCTTTAGCTTTGTATATTTGTCTGAAAAAAGCAAAGAAATCTGTAAGTCCTTGTAAGCAAATAACTTTGTAATTAAAAAAGATTTTTCTTTTAATTTATTACGAAATTATGATTAAATCTTATAAAAATAAGTTGGTAATTTTATTTCGTAATTAAGTTACATAAAACTTTTTTAGTTAAAAAATTGCTTTTTAAATTTAAAACGATAAATTTAAAACGATATGAATTTAAATATAAATACATATATATATATATATATAAGGGCGGGTCAAATTCTGGCTCAGCGAAATTCGTAAAATACATGTAATTTCAAGACTTTTTCTCCACTACAGCATATACAAATTCTGAAAAAAAGCTGTGCGGACTTTCGTTAATAGATTCATCCACATACATTCATACATTCATATTTTATAATTGAGAACAAAATCTATTTACGAAAGTCCGCACAGCTTTTTTTCAGAATTTGTATATGCTGTAGTGGAGAAAAAGTCTTGAAATTACATGTATTTTACGAATTTTGCTGAGCCAGACCTCCAAAAAATTCGTCCATACAAATTGACCCGCCCTAATATATATATATATAAATTTTTTGACTCATTTTGTTTCTTACAATCATTTGAATAAAATTAGTATACAATAACCTTCTCACATTTGGGCAGCTGTGCACGTTTGCGCACCTTTGCGCACCATTAGACTTAATTGATGGCAAAGCCCATTGTGTATTCAAAAATACAAAAATATAATTTTTACATATCAAGACCTTTCATGGTTTTCCCACGTTAACAAACTCCAACATATACATATGTTTAAAATATAAAATGTATGCATAAAATCTACTTAATTTTTTTTAAATTGAAGAGCTTATTTTTAAAAAAAATTGTTTAAATATACTTACTAAAAATGTCAATGATCATACTGAAAAAATTATTTAAATAAAAGCAATTTCACTTATTAAAATAAACTTTTTTATACAACACTTTTTTAAGCAGCTTAAAACTCACGTGCGCCTTGACTGATCACTTCACTTTGAATAACCACTGACACGCACATATAGTATGCACTGAAGCTGCACTCTTTGAATTTGCTTAATTGGATATCTGAGCACATTAGCATCGTGTTTTACCGTTATTCTATATAATTTTTTTTACACAAAGTCTGTCAGTAGCCTAAAAAATTGAGAATTATATCAAGCTCTTTCCACACTTCGCTACTTATTCCCGACATTTTAAATATTACTTACAACAAAAAATAAATATGTAATGTGACCATATGCACACAAGAGCTTTACACATATAGCGTTATAAACTTGTCGAACGTAATTGATTGTGTTTGAACATATTTTGTTTAGTAGCTTTCAGACGTTTTCCATACATTTAACGGACGAGCCTCGTGAGACCCAGTAGGTTCACTTATGGCCTTATTACAAAAACAGATAATTGTGTTCTACGAATGTAATGCAAATTCTTTTTAGTATGTTTTGTTACGTTACTTACGGTAGTTAACATAATGTATTAGCGGTAGTTGGCATAAAAAAGAGCCAAGAAAAAGTTGGCGACTTCTCAAAGTCAAAATGGGCCTTGAAACGCCCAGTCGCACATCCTAGGGTTGAGCATTAAAATCTGAAACTTAGCAATACAATATTTTTGACACAGGGTAATTTAATAAACATTCACTATTTTTAAGTTTAGTTGGTGAGTCTGGTCATAAGAAATAAAGGTTTTTTGGTTTTTATAATTACTGCTACATTTTCTACGGATTCTTACAAATGAAAGAAAATAATCTATATTTCGGCATTTAGGGGATGAAGAGCGTTCTGTTAAAATTAATTTCCAGGTACTGCAACCGAGCTTAGCTCAGCTTCCCGCTAAAAGTTTTTCGATAAAACAATAAATTTAAAACTGTTATCAGAAATTTTCTGAACAACATTTTCACCTTACCAAAGTCCGTGAAAAGTTCGTTTAAAAGTTCGAAAAGCGTCATTAAATGAACGTAAACCCGCAAAAAATTATTAGTCTGTAATATAAGAAAACAATTTTACCGAATAAAATAATTTTGGCCGCCTAAATCGATCATACCCCAACATGCGCTGCTATTTTCATTCTGCACTACCACATTAAAATATATGTAAAAATAAAACTTTTATACGCAGCAAAAACACAAACAACAACATACAAATGAAATTGAGCTCATATAACAAACAACAACATGCAAAAAGTCATGACGCACGCCTCAAAATATCAGAAAAGCAAAATGATATGAAGGAATACAAGGAAAACACGGAGAAAAATCATTTTTTTGATAAATTAGATCTAGTTACCTAGTAGGGGAAGTAATCATTACTGAACTAGTTATATAATGATGACTTGGTAATGGGAGGTGTTCCCTGCTGGATTACTACACACACAAATAAGGCATTATTTTAACATGGGCTTGTCATAGGCATTATCCAGCATATCCAGCATTACTTATAAGTCAGAGGTGAACTAATTACATCCAGTATTACCAATAAGTCTGAGTATTACTAGTTACCACCTGCATTACCTATAAGTCAGAGGTCAACTACTTACCACCTACATTACCCATGAGTATGAGCATCCAAGGATGCAGTTTTGTAGGCAAAGGCTTAACAAACATTTTGGCGCATAAATCGTCCTTTTCTGATGTATGGTTTGGGAGTTATGGCTAAAAAATCGAAAAAACTAAAAAATCACCAAAAATGACGTAGAAAGCAAAGATTCTTGAAAAAAAAATATTTTTTTCTAAAAATGCAGTCTTGTGTATATATGTATTAGAAACATTTTGGTGCATAAATCGTTCTTTTAGAATGTATGGTTTGGGAGTTATGACGAAAAAACCACATGTTTTTGGCCAACTACCACTCCAAAAAGTGTTCTAGAACTCCTAAACTACAATATATAGAGCAAAATGCATTTCGACATAGAAGTAACCCGCCTTAAGGATGAAGACATGGTGCTCATTTTAATGCATGAATCGTTCTTATCTGATATGTAGTTTGGATCTTAGGGCGAATTTATGGCACAAAAATAAAAAAATAAAAATTCACAAAAAATGTTGTATAAAATTAACATGAAATCTAATTTTTAAAATTCTTCCAAGGATGAGTCTTGTAGGCAAAGGCTTTGAAAACACTTTGGTGCATAAATCGTTCTTTTATGATGTATGGTTTGGGTGTTATGGCTACAAAATCGAAAAAAACTAGAAAATCACCAAAAATGACGTAAAAAACTAAGATTCTTGAAAAAATATTTTTTTCTAAAAATGCAGTCTTGTGTATGTATGTATTAGAAACATTTTGGTGCATAAATCGTCATTGTAGGATTTATGGTTTGGGAGTTATGACTAAAAACCACTTGTTTTTCTACTCACCTCCAGTATTACCTATAAGTCAGAGGGTAACTAATTACCCTTCGTATTACTTCTATGTCAGAATCTAACTCATTACCTCCAATATAACTTATAGCTCAAAGAGTAACTACTTAGATTTATTACTGCCAAAAAGAGTACTCGTTGTTTTGTTTCAGCTGAAATTAATTTTTTTATAACAAAATAAACCTCTACACATATAGAATTAAAGCAAAACGTTTTCACAAAATAAAAAAGTTAATTTTAATACAAAAATTTAAAAAAACTAAATGTTTGATAGTTTTAATCATACATGATTTTAAAGATAAATGTTAGTTGTTTAATAGTTTAAAATCGTTTATTGAGCTTTAGGTCAGGTAAGAAGAATTAATTGCTCTATCGAATTTTTCCAAAGAAACAACAGCAACAACAACAACATTTTCAATATGAAAAGGAAAATATCACTAGCTGATTTTATTTCAATTTCAGCCCTGTTACAGGCTTCATCAGAAATCTTTGTGATGCCGGCGGGAGTCGAACCCGGGCCGTGACCGTCGTGCAGGCGCATTAGCGCACTACACCACAGAGGTGATGAGATTTCAGTGTCAATTTCTCAATTTTTCTTCCTTTCATAATTCCTGTTATTGTTGTATTTTTGCTTTACAAAAACATTAAGAACTTGTATTTGAATCATAGAAAATAAACATAATAAATAAGAAGGCCATACAGAAAACTTTAAATTTGAAAAAAAACTTAAAAAAATCCGAAAATACATTTTTGTATTAAAAAATAACAAATTTTTAAGTAAATAATAAAAAAAAAATTAAGACTCATTGAACATCTAAATCACAAATTAATAAAAATTAGTCTTATTTTAATGAAGCATTTATTTTTTTAATACATTTATTTTTAAAGAAAATATATTTATAGTTTTTGAAGCCCTTTTTTATTTCTATTTCAAATTTCTCCGTCGTAAAATTAGGGCTTTCTTTAAACATGTACTTGTAATTAAATATATATAATTCTAATTTCGAAGTAATCATTTCAGATGACACTGCACGTAATAAAAAAATTATACATATCCACCCAGGAAACTTGAGGCAATTTTTACCACAGAGCATTTGGACTCCTTTTTTGAGATCCCTGAACTGTTTCTAATGGTTAATTCTCAATTTTTTTTATATCATCATTGTTTGCTACAACTTATAAATTTTCAGAAATTTCTGAAGAATTACTAGTGTCTGTCGTAGTTAAATTTATTTTTCTTAGCTTCAAAATATATTTTCCGTTTTTAAATATCCGAGCTAAATTTCTTTTGCCTATGCTCTTATTATAATAGTAAATATATAATTATTTCTATTATCAGTCTCCGACTAACACTCATTGCGAGCAGACCGTCTGACTGATCTTCTTTTGCCTATTGTTTTTTTTTTTTTAAGCACTTGTGTTAATTTTCTAATACTTTTCTCTTTTCTTTTCTGCTACTTGTCTTTTATAAATTAATTGTGCGTGGTGAGTTCGCGTGTGTGGAGAACATGACTCCCGGGCCCCCTGACAGAGGGAAAAACCGGTTTGCTTTACTAGCAACTGATTACCCCAAAGCAAAAAAGCCAAAAACAACGCAAAGTCATATTCCCTTCCCCGATCTTCCTTCAGTTCACAAACTTAACCCTAAGTTTGTTGTTATTGCTTCCAAAGATGAAAAAAAAACTCTTGCAGAATATTCTTGTTTTGCCGTTCAACGCTCACTGCATCTAATTAGCAAAGATATAACCTCTATTACGGTTCTCCGTGATGGTAATTTGTTATTACTTGTTAAAGATAAGACAGCTGCTGAAAGATTTCTGTACGCAAAAGAACTGCATGGGATATGTTCTATTACATGTAAGTACCATGAAAATCTCAACCTTACGAAAGGCACTGTGTATGCTCCTTGTCTTAACAATATTTCTGAGGCTGAAATAGTTAAAGAATTAAGCCCTCAAGGTGTTGTCGCGGTATATAAATTTACTAAAACTGTTGAGGGCAAAACACTACCTAGCGGAGTGGTATTATTGTCATTTGACTCTTATTATCTCCCTAACAAAGTAGATATTTCGTGGTACACCGCACGAGTAAAAGAGTTCATCCCAAACCCTATGCGATGCAAGCTTTGCCAAATTCTTGGTCACACGGGTAAGCGATGCAAAAATAACCCTGCCTGCGTAAATTGCAACTTACCGCCTCATACCCCAAATATTTGCACACGCACCTCTTGCGCAAACTGTTCAGAAAATCATGCTGCTTCTTCTAAAGAATGCAAAAAGTTTCAACAGCACAAAGAAATTATAAAAATAAAAACGCAGAACAAATGCACCCTACGCGAAGCGCAACAACTCCTTCGGTCTCAAATCTCTTTTTCTACACAAGTTAGCAGCTTTGCTTCAGTTGTGTCCACAACTAATAATAACAATCAACCTCTTTTCAACCCCCAACAACAACAACATCAACCTCTACTACAACAACAACCAATACAACAACAATCAATACAACAACAAACAATACAACTACAACCAATACAAAAACAACCAATACAACAACAAACAATACAACAACAAACAATACAACAACAAACAATACAACAACAACAAAAACAACAACCACTACCATTACTACAACAACAGCCATTACAACAACAACAGCCACTGCAACAACAAGAGCCACTAGAACAACTACAACAACCACAACAACCACAACAACAACAACAACAACAACAACAACAACAACAACAACAACAACAACAACAACAACAACAACAACAACAACAACAACAACAACAACAACAACAACAACAACAACAAACACCTCAACAACAACAAAAATTACAACAACAAAATAACCAACAAAAAACAACCACATCTACATTAAAAAAACAAACAACAGCAAAACAACAACAACAAAATTTAAAAAAAGATCCTATTACTGCTTTCCCAGCAATTATAAAACCAAGTCAATCAAAACCAAATTCTAGCTCAAACTCGTATTTAAATACAAAAACTATAGAGTCGATAGATAAACTTTCCATTCCTGTAGTTAAATCTCAGTTTTCAGACAACCATTCAGCTCTCATTAACACT
The DNA here is from genome assembly GCA_963920525.1 of Dichetophora obliterata. Lineage (NCBI taxonomy): Eukaryota > Metazoa > Arthropoda > Insecta > Diptera > Sciomyzidae > Dichetophora > Dichetophora obliterata. Next base: position 171,047,200 of record OY986438.1, read on the forward strand.
CCAACTACTCCAACTACTTCTTTTAACATTAACAATTTAAAAATTTCTAAAAACATTTCAACTCCTATGGATACAGAATTCACAAGTATAATTTCTAGTAGCTCTGAAGAAGATATATAACTAACTGATATTAAAATATTTACTTGAAAATATTTAAGCATTCATAAACACATTACCTCATTACTTAATAATCACGTATTTCGTTATATCTTTTCTTTAGTTTTGTTTATTTATTCTTTCTTACACTTTCGTCATATGCTCCCCTCTGCCTACATAATTATAACTCCGATTTTTCTTCCCTTTTGTTTTGCAAATAATGGTTACAATTATGCAATGGAACATGAATGGATATTTTAATAATTACCATGAGCTAGATCTTTTAATTAAATCACACAACCCTTCAATTCTGTTACTACAAGAGACACATCTTGCAGTTAACTCCATTCCACATATTAATAAAAATTACATTGGTCACTTCTATAATCTACCACAAAATTTAACAAACAAACAAGGGATCGGTATTCTTATAAAAAGAGGTTTACCATATAACTTTAAAACAATAAACTCGCCCCTATCTGCTATTGCAATTGAGATTAATCTGATAGTTAAATTCACTGTTATTTGTGCATATATTCCACCAAGCCAACAATTTTCCTCGTCTGAAATACTCCAAATCCTAAACATTATTTCTGACCCTGTAATTCTTGCTGGAGATTTCAATTCCTGGAGTTCACTTTGGGGGTCTTCAGCTACAAATATTCGCGGCAAGCACGTAGAGGATGTTATATTGTCCTCCAACTTGATGGTACTAAACGATGGGTCACCTACACATTATTCAACACATAACTCGTTTACACACGTCGATCTTACCCTCTGCTCTGCAAGTATAGCTCCAAAATGCACTTGGGAAATCCTCGATGATCTTCATGGCAGCGATCACTACCCTATTACCACAAAGATTAACGTTAGCACAACCACCAGCACACCAAAAAAAAAGTTTCTTACTGACTCAGCCAATTGGCCTTGCTTTCAATCATCGTGTGAACAAATTTCTAATAATATCTCGACCTCATCAAACATAAACCAAGAAACGGCCAGAATACAAAAAATTATACGCTGTGCAGCCCACTTGACCATAAAGCAAACCAATAATAGATCAGCAAAACCCTTTGTTCCTTGGTGGAGCTTGGAATTGGCTACCCTCAGATCCAATAAGCAAGCAGCTTGGCGAGATTTCAAACGTGATCGCTCCATGTATAATCTTGTCAAATATAAAAAAGCAAATTCTCTTTTTCGGCTCTGTGCTAAAAAAGCTAAAAGAATAAGTTTTCAAAAACTTACCAGTTCCATAGGCCCATCATCTAACCCAAAAAAAATCTGGTCCAATATAAGGATGCTCTCAGGTACTTTTAAGCAATCTTGCTTTACAATGTTAAACACATCAAATGGCCCTATTTTCTCTACCAATCTAATTTCGAACCAATTTGCCTATCACTTCTCAGATATATCATCAGACACCAACTTTTCTACACAATTTTTAACTAATAAAGCACTACTAATTGATACCAATTACTACAGTCCCCATAACATCTCAACTTCTGCAAAATTAATCGAAACAACCATACAAATGTCTGAATTTGAACAAGTTCTGAGCTTAGTTAAAGGGAAAACCCCTGGCACAGATAGAATTTCATATCCTATTATAAAAAATCTTCCTATTCCTTTAAAAGAAAGAATACTTAAATTATATAATTCTATCTTCGATGATGGTATTTACCCACAAGTTTGGAAAACATCCGCCATTATTCCTATACATAAACCTAAAAAACCATTGGGCGATATTGACAGTTATCGACCAATATCTCTACTTCCATGTTTGGGTAAGCTCCTTGAGAAGATAATTGCCAGCAGACTAATGTGGTTTGCAAGTAAAAATAAGTTGATTAGCCATAATCAAGTTGGATTTAAAAAAGGACACGGAACAACCGACGCCTTGCTGCACCTAGATTATTTTATCACTAACGCTTTGGCAAGCAAAAACCACATTTCTTTGATGGCAATGGATTTTCAAAAGGCTTTTGACCGTATTGGTGTTCATATTGTATTAAGACAACTTAAAAAATGGAAAGTTGGATCAAAGATCTATAATTTTATTAAAGGTTTTTTATCCAACAGAAAATGCAGAGTGCTGGTTAATGGCTGCTACTCCTCAGTAGTTCCACTTGACAATGGTACACCCCAAGGTTCACCGCTATCGGTTATACTGTTCGTTATAGCATTTGATGAAATAAGTCATATCTTATCTAAATATTCCGGTGTTGATCATATCCTATACGCCGACGATGTTGTTGTTTTCTCAAAAAATTCCGACACAAATGCTGTAGCGAATACATTCACCGACATACTAACAGAAATAAACCACTGGTCTTATACCTCTGGTGCAAATTTATCAATAGAAAAAACAAATACTTTTCATATTTGCCGTAAATTGAATTGTAGTAACTTAAATTTAAATTTTAATAATGTAAACATTAATAGTTTAGACACCTTAAAAATCTTAGGTTTGATATTTGATAAGAAATATACTTTTAAGCCTCACTGTAAATATGTTCGAGATAGTTTAATTCTTAGGCTAAATATCATTAAGTACCTAACATCTAAGCGCAGCCTTGTACATCCCACAACACTCATCAATATCACTAGGGCACTCGTTCTATCTAAAATTGATTATGGGCTTCCAATCTATGGCCATTGCGCCAAAAGCAATATTGGTCTCCTCTTCGGTCCATACCATAAAGCTGTGCGGAGCTGCTTAAGGGCCTTCCCAACCACACCAATAACAAATATTCTGGCCGAGTCGGGTTTACCCTCGCTACCTCATAGAGCTGAAGATGCCACCTATCGTCTTTATCCGAAGCTACTGCAACCAAAAAATCCTGTTCTTGCAAGCGATGTCAAAAAGTCACTGAGCCGAAAACGGACTCCTAACAGAACCTCAACAATCGCTAGATGTCTAAAGTTTGGTCGGGAACATTTTCTACCTCTTAAGCCTATACGGAACAGTCCTGAATCCTATCCACCTTGGATGCTAAAATACTCTTCAATTAACACAAAGCTTATTGAACATCCTAAAGACAGCACTTCGAACTCAACTTACCAACAGCTATTTCTTCAGGAAGCTGCTCAATATAAATCCACAGGATGGAGCCTTATCTTCACTGACGGATCCAAAACTAACAACAATACCTCCTATGCAGTTGTTAGCGAGGACGGCGTTCCTATAAGCTATGGGCTATTGCACAACTTTTGCTCCGTGTTTACAGCAGAAGCTGTCGCTTTACTTCAGGCTGCTAGTTTTGCAAAAAAAAAATAAGGGTAAATTTGTTATTTGCACAGACAGCAAGTCTTGTGTCAACGCAATTAGAGCAACCGGCAACTCTACAAACGCAATTGCTACCACTAGAGACATTCTTATTCAGGCTCAAAATAAAATTAAAATTATGTGGATTCCTGGCCATTCAGGAATTCGTGGAAATGAGCTAGCTGATACTACAGCTAAAAATGTTGCCTTCACACCAGCACCTACGTCTATTTCATATACAGCTAAGGACATCAATAACTTTATCGTAAGGCTACGATCTGCAAAAAATGCAGAATGCTGGAATACCTACATTCACCACTATTCTGGTATAAATTCTGAGCGTTTAATACCGCATTATCCAAGCACAGCATCAACTTTAACCATCATACCATTCACGCGACTACGTCTAGGACACACAAAGCTTACCCACGAGCATCTTTTGACGGGGTCCAGTCCCAATAACTGCCCCTTTTGCGGTTGCCTAGCTTCAATAGACCACTTACTGAACTTCTGCCCGATCCTCTCTCTTAAAAGGAATCTCCACTTCTCGGACTTACGACCCTATGACATCTTGAAATTTCCTTCAAATGACAATATCACTAAAATGTATTCTTTTTTAAAAGATTGTAACCTTCTAAATTTTATCTAATTTAAATAATCACTAACTTACATACATAATTTGCAGCTATTATAATTTTATATTTAGCATAGATCTATCTCTATTTTAATTTTATAGATATTTATTATCTGCCAGTCGATAGCCTCAGATGCTAGTACTGCCTAATTTCTGTATTTATATAGTAATTTATTATTGAAATCTCATAAAATAAATAAATATTTCTATTATAAAAGACTATAAAAATAATTGTAATTGAGATTTCCAATCACACTTTCCTTTTTTTTAATGATTTGTTTTATTTCACTTTATAATATAAACTTGATCAATCGAACGCATGGAAATCACCTTGAGCACTAAAGATCTAGAAGTTTTACTTTACGCATCGAAACCGGTCTCAAAAGAGAGTTCTAATTGAATGCGCATTTTTTATTCTCTTACTTGTTGTTTTTTTTTTTGTTTGAGGAGACAACTTCAGCTCGATTTCTGGCTCTATTTCTGATCTTAAAATGCTGCCAAGTTTCAAGTATTTTTTATCAAAACTTACATAATGTGCTAATCAAAATAACTATTAATTTTCTTATTTTGACGTTTCATCGCTCAATAGGCGTTTTGGTATTGCTGTTTTCTTTTGTTATTGTTCTTCAAACAGCTGTTTCAAGACAATGGTGCCAAATTGTTATAAAGTTGAAGTTAAAGTTGTTCCACTGAGATTTAATCTGATCAGTGCCACGGGAATACAGCTATTATAATATAAAAAAAATTATGTTTTAAAAAAAACTTGTTTGAAATAAAGATTGATTTATTCATTTTTTAAATTTATCTTGTTTTAACATATATTTGCATTATTACATTTTTAATGATGTGTATTGAAAAAAAGCATAGTCTTTTTACGACAAGAAAAACAAACTTCAAATATGTATTTCTGGTGGTCATAACTCCCAAACCATATATCCTACAAGAATAATTTATGCACCAAATTGTTTGTAATTACAATAACCACATGACTGCATTCTTAGAAAAAAATTTTTTTTTAATGATTTTAGTTGTATACTTCACTTTTGGTAATTTTTCTTGTTTTTTTTATATTTTTCGTCATAAGTGCCAAACTATACATCATAAAAGAATGATTTATGTACCAAAATGTTTTTTAAGCCTCTGTTTACAGATTGCATACTTGAGCGAATTGTAAAAATAAAATTAAATTTTATTTTCATATGTCCTTTTTGGTGCATTTTTTCGTTTTCTCGCCATAAAATTCGCACTAAAATCCAAACTACATATCAGACAAGGACGATTCATACATTTATATGATCGCCATTGAATCGTCCTTAATATTTTTTTGTTAGACATTCAGTAATAAAAAAAAATTCTCATTTGAAGCTTTATTAACTTCACGAATTGGCGTTATCCATGAGTTAGCACGGTTTTTGAACAGTAGACACAATAGGGCTGTTCACGATCTTATTTGCACCAGATTGCAAAATTATGCAATTGCAAACATTTGCAATCAATTGTGAACAGCTCTTTTTGGATTACTCTGCAACACTTCTGAGGCAATAATAGACTATTTTGGTTTCTCACACAAAATTAATTTGTCTACACTTTCCGGCCATCAGCTGATTGTTCGATTGAGATTGCAATCCAGTGTTGCACATGCGTAGCATTTGTAAGCTACAGGTTTTTAGTGTTGCATTGCTGCAAGAATGTAGCAAGTGCAAATCTGTGTATTTTGTTAGTGTAGTGCAAATATATGCAATAATATTTTGCAAATGCACTCATGCAAGACCATTTACACTAGATCGTGAACTCCACTAATAACTACGAGTAGCATCTCTAACCTGCACTTGCAAATAACCTATAATCATATATTTCCATTATATTCCGTCGGTCAGCTACGTGTTAAACATGTGTTTGCAATAATCATATACCTTTAAGCAGTGTATGATCGCTCTTCCAGGCTTTAGAATATTTTTGTGTATAAATTTTTGTGGATAGGACAGAAGACATTTTCTTAAATAATCTTTCTAAAAATCAATAAGGGTATTCACTTCATTGATGAAATTTCAGAAAACTGAAATTTCCGATGTTATGAAGTGAGCGGCCATTTGTAATGTTTCGCTTATTTCACATGCATCTGTCAAGCTCAAAATCGCCATTGCTTCATTTCGTTGGTGGGCTTGCTACCAAAACAAATAATTTTGTAAAAAAACTTGTGCTTTTTGTCTTTTAATAGAAAAATAATGCAAAAAAAAGTAGCAAAACTAAATTATATGAGTCGGCAACAATAGAATTAATGATAATTATGTTCTTGCTTACAAACATTGCATCAGCTTTTAGGAGGAATTTTACAGAATGCTCTTCTTCTTATCGCAATTATCCTATTCACAATGACCTACACTCATTAAACAGATTTGCTTATGGTTACTGAACACATCTATTCTTTGCAAAATTCCGACGATTATTTTCCATCAACTCAATATGTGATAAAATTTAAGCAAACTTCGGAAAACCAAAGCAACAACAATTTCACTGAAGTTTTCGAAAATTTCAGCATTTCAAAAATTTCAGCAGTGAAGTGAATACCCTTAACATAAAAATTTCGTTCAACGAAAGACTTGTTTTGACTTATTGTTGTGCTTTCTTTTGTTCTTTGTTATTTACCTCTGTTTGTACTTGTATACTTTCTGACACTTCTTTCCATTTTGAAATACTTTCTGTGATGCATTTACGAAATTATCAAAAATTACAGAGTTGTAAACTTTTCCATGGGATATAAGCTAGCAAAATGTTATTCTGATACGCTTTAAATTTTATTTTCCCAAAACGCCTTAAAATTCCCGCTAAACATTTCCCCCCCTAAGATTCTCTCTAAAAAGAGAGAAATCCTCTTAACTAAGAGGGAAAAATCCTTACCTGCCAACACTACTTGTGAGTGCTAATTGATAGAAGAAAAAATTTTAATAGCGCTTCTTTTTTGAGACAAAATCATCAATTACTTAAATACGATTAATTTTTCTATGTATATGCAATAATGCTTTGTTTGAAGCTTCTGTATCCTTTCATGGTTATATATTCTCCAATGTACTTATAGTTTCGCTTAAATTTATTTTAAATCTTAATACAGATTTGTATCTTTCCACTCACTTGGTTTCACAAATACTTCTTAGCTTCTGGTTGTTGAAAAAATTACTTTGCTTTAAAGATGAGTTAAAAAATTGCACTTTTTCTATCATGATCGCCACAGTTTTTCGAATTGGTTAAGTATACAAACTATTTGTAATTGATTAATTTAAAGCATAGTTTTAACACGGACAAGATGAGGCGCTCTGAGGTGTTCTCTGAAGAATTGCAGTAGTAACAACAAAGTAGTGCTAAAGTGCTTTTTCGTAGAAATGCTTTTGTTGAGGCATTGGGAATATAGTAAAAATGTATACCAAAATCCTACAAAGCTGTAGATACAGTTATCGGCATCTGATAAATTATTATAAATAGTTTTTGGGGGGGAGTCATTACACTCTTCAATCCCCATAGATCCGCGCCTGCATAGCTGCATGCATTTGGTCAAACTATTGTTAAAGTCATCGATGTTCTTATAAGAACATTATAAGACATTATAATGTCATTAAAGCCGTCGCGACGGTGAGGACATTATTTTGCCAAATGCTGTTATTCGTATAGAATTGTATAAACAAGTCCTGTATCGGTTACATCAAATGGAAAACTTTTTTTAAATAATAGATAATTAAAAATTATCTTCGAAATTCAATAAAACAAAAGCGATTAAACGGCTTAGCTACAATATCGATTGCATATGGCATTACAAATTCAATTCAATGAAATCATCGAAAAATTTGCATCTTCCAAAGCACGAAAAGGTGCCTTTAACTTAATAGTTTCAAATATCGCAACATTTTAAACTTAATATATCCTTATTATTTAGCAAATAAAACCCAAAACAATCTTAATATACAAAATGTAAATTTCGTACAAAGATTCTTTTTTTTTTATTAAAAAATTTCACTATTTTTGGGGCGCATAATCGAACTCAAAAGGGCTCGCCTAAAGCTTTTGGACTGACGCTGGTAACAACAAAGCTACAAACAACTATTCTAGAAGTTCGCTTATGTTGTATAATTTTTCCAATTTAATTACATTATTTATGTGTCAAGTTCAATGACGAGATATTGTCAACAACAAAAAAAAAAATTCACAGAGATCAACAATAAATCAATTAGCAAAAAAAGAGAAAAATACTTAAATTAGATGTTTGCAATGGGTTTTTACAATAAAGGCAACTCTATTTAAAGGCTTGCTGCGAACACTCTCAAACTTAGTGACAAAACAAATTTAGTACTAGCCGGAAATTTGAAATAAACATGAGTTCAGCAAACATTTTTGCAATTTCGGTACTTTTACTGATACAGGTGAGTAAAACGCACATGAAATAAGTGTTCTATGTTGTGTTTAAATAATAAATATCCAACAGCTTATTGCTGCCAGGCCGCAATATGGTACTAATAATGGATATGGTACATATAATAGATATGGTACATATCCATATTATGGAACACAAGGAACCACATTCAATCAACCATCACTGAATCCACTATTTGCAGCACTTGGATATACCAATAGAGCTTACCCAAACGGCTACTATAGCAATGGTTATTCGACAAATACAGCTATGGGGTCAGCACCATATTCCAACTATGGCTATAATTCACCAACATGGTACGGCACAAGTTATGGTTACAGCTATAAACAGTAGAGATAAATAAAAAGTACTATATTTAGCTCTGCTTTTGTGTATCTCTCAAATAAAACTAGCACTCAATACAGTTATAACAAAAGAGTTATTAACACCTTTATAACACAATTAGACTGAACTTTACAAGAACTTGTTTAATGTTATCTAAATATATCGTTCAGTAGTTTTCTATTTATTTATTTAATTAACAATGAACCTTGTTGTAAAAACAAAAAAAAAATCAAATCATTAAAATTACCATTTAATATAATACCTACATATTATTTTTCATTATACAACAAAAAGAACGCGCGTTGTGCTATAACCATATATAATAAAAAAAAAAGAGCTGATCAAAGAAAAGAGTTGAACAAATAAAGCCAAGAATATTATATGGGTTCTATGGTTTACATAAATTATTCTAGAATACTTTCTTACTTGAGGTTAAATCGATTTTTGATTCGAATCAGAAAATTGTTGATATAATCATTTCAATTAAAAACTTAAATAATTATGAAATGACAAGGTTATTAATTATTTTTGAAGTGAAAACTTCTTTAGGCGCGTTGAACAATTTTGGTAGAGGGTAAATCATTGGTTTGCATCATCGTATTTTTCCAAGGAAATCGTCCGCAATCGGCCGCAAGCTCACAAAGAAATCACTTGAAAACTCCTGAAATTAATGCATATAATCTGTTTGTTAGTATAAAAATACTTAAGTTAGGTTGCAATAAGATGTTTGCAACCAAAACTTATTATTAGTTCGGTTTATATTGGTATATATATGCCTTTAAAGTTTGGCAATTTCTTCAGTTGTTGTATTTGTCAACATTTTTTAAAAATTTGCTTTTACTCAAACAGCTGCTATTCATGGTGAGATTTAAAAATGGATCGATCTTCTTCTCTTTCTGCTTTTTTCTGCTGGAACTTCGTTTGCAAACAAGAAAAATAATGTATAGTTTGAGTGTTTTAACATTTTAATCTTTAAGTTGTGATAAAGGAATATGTTGAACATTCAAATAATTACATGCATGCTCTTATTTTATTACATATCGTCAAACAAAGTTTGACATTTTTCATACTTGTTGTATTTGTCAGTGGCTTTTTGTTTTCACCACTGCGGCATTTTATATTCAGAGTTGTCAACTTTGGCTGTGTGTCAATCGGAAAGTTTTCAGTCGTGGTAGGATAGAAAATATCAAGTTGAATAAAATTTGTGTGTGTTGTAGTAAATTTGTCTTTTTTGCTGTGTCAAATGGACGATGAAATTTCGACAATAACAAATTTTGACGTTTCACATTTCGGTCGTGTTTTAGCGCAAATATTTTATTTTATTTGCATTTTATCAATTTGCGACATATTTAATTCGAGAGCTTGTACTTGCAACATATTTCGTAAACTTGTAATATTGTAAACTTAAAAAAACTTAAAAAATAACATATTAATGAAAAAAATGAATGAAAGTGCTTGAGCTTGTGTCTGCCTGTGTGTGGGCTAACGGTCTCTAACATCAGCAAGTGCAGCAAAGTTAAATTGGCTTTCTTTGCTGGCGAGCGTCCTCCAAGTGCCACCACCAGCAAGTGCAGTGCAAAATTTGTTGCTAGCCAACATCCTCTAAGTGCCATCACAAGTAGCACAAGCAAGTGCTAAGGGCTTGCTAGCAGGCAAACAGAAAATATAGCATGCAAAGTGCTGTATATTTTTCGCCGCCAATTCGGTTCATCCCCTATAACGCTGCGCAACCGCTGGGATCATATAATTCTCTTTGCGTTGTTGTTGTAAATTTGCTAAGTATTTATTGTTGTACAGTAAGCTTTAATTTTTTGTGGATGCTTATTTGTAGCTACAGTCAGCATATGACATCGAACTAATTTAGAAAACAGTTTATACATATGAATTAAAGAATATATATAATACTAGCTGATATACCCGGTGTTACTCGAGAGTCACTTATATAAACATTTTAACATACACTTCTCGATTAAATGTTTTTTAAAATCGGGAATATTGAAAAACATGTTGAATTTTATTTTATTTAATTTTATTTATCTACCGTTAGAAAGGTAATTGAACGAACATTAATCCAAAAAAGTTTAGGAAAATTTTTGTTGTTGGTGGTTCCATCTCTTGCGGTGAACTACTTGAATTCAAAGGGGTACGAAAAACATATTTTAAAAATAACAAAGAATTTTTATATTTACTTAATCTTAAAGCAAGCCTTTATCTTTTCCTTTTCAACAAAATAAAAATTATGGTGGGACTCAATGCGTCCTTGAGATATGGACATTTTAACGTCTAAACAAAGATAAATATTAAAAAACATATTGAACTTTTTAACAAAAAAAATTTTAATGAAATATATTAAAAACAGCGGAGCTATTGGCATTAAAAGTAAAAACTTTGATTTTCATATAGTTTTTTTCTCATTATTAGCTATCAATGTTTTATGAAAATTCGTTGTGCTAAAAATGATTGTACCTACTAAAATTTCTATTAGCTGCGTTTTTTCATTGGAGATCAGGATCATATAATCGCATTTGCAAGCAAAGCAAAAACAGCAAAAAGTCCAGCAAGTGAGCTGGAGATTTAAATTGATCCAATTCTATGTTTTTAAGTGTTAATGACGCTAGATGACGCTGCGACTGAAAAAACTGGCAGTACTACATTATTTTACTTTTTAAAAGTTTAGTAGCAATAGCATTTTCGCAAAATATTTCGCAAAACTTATCTGCTAGCTGCATAAGAACATCAGATATTCTTCTGTAAGCAGAAAAAAGCGCCACCTGTCTGTAATCCCAAACGTGTGGGGTTAAATTTGAAGAAACTTTTAAAAAAACAGTATTCAGCTTTTCACCGCAAGGTGTAAGAATAGTCTGTACCCACACATCTTACAAATGTGGTGCCATCTATCTGCGAATTTAACGCACAGATCAAAACTAATGAAATAATTGTGCTGACCAGATGCGCATATGTTTTATTTTATCGCCATATAGCTAAAACTGATTACATGAAAATATTAACTTTAACAGCATTCTTATTCACAGTCATTTTTTCGATAAAATTGTAATATATATATACAACAGTTAAAGTACCAGTGATAAAGAACTAAGTGACAACGGTGACACAATAGTGAGAAAAATAGAGCCTACACAACAAAACAAATTTAACAGGAGGGGGCGGGGGGTGAAGAGGCAAAAAATAAGTAGATCCACTATAAAGAAGATTTCATATAATCCAAAATAATCGTAATTACTTCAGACACACAACTGCATTCTTAGAGATAAATGGGGACGTTCAAACTGTATAGAGAATTCTAACACAAAACCAAGTTTTATTAATAGTCTGGTATGAAAAAATAGATTTTTAGCCATAACTTTTGATTGGAAAGAGATATTGGGGTAATTTTTTCACATAAATTATTTTTGAGACTTGAATTTTTTGTAAAAAATATAAAAACAACATTTTGGAAAAAATAAATTTCGCGAAAAAAATCAAAGGGTTTTTGATGACAAAAACAGTAGAATAATTTTTGCGCTTAGCTGGAAGAATTTTTGCAAATAAATGCTATGTCATATGAAAGGTAGCCAGATGTGCAATTTTTAATTGATTTCATTTTTACAACAACAACAATTTTTGAGTAATTTTTTGAGTAAAAATATCAATATTTTGGAATTTTTTTGACATAATCATAAAACATATAAACACTAACTCAACGGAACAGTTCAACCTATTTTTGTGAAGTGATTTAATTAAACTTTTGAACAAAAAAAATTTGAATGAAATATATTAATGGACAGCGGAGATATTTGCATCGAAAGACCAAACTTTGATTTTCATGTCGTTTTTTTCTCATTCTTAGGTAACGATGTTTTATGAAAAAGTCTTTGTACTGAAAATTTCTCCAATTTTGATGATATGTAAGTGTTTTTGATGTCAAAATAACAAAAAATTTTTAAAATTAAATATACAAAAATCTCCGATACTTAAAAGTTTTATAATAACAAAATTACCGTTAGTTGAAAATTTTCAGAGGGGGCGTGGCAAAAACTAAGTATGTAATATTTTAAGATGGGATAAGCTTAATATGTGTACCTAGTTTGAGCAAAATCCGTTGAGCCGTTTAGATTTGTATAAAGGCCAAACAAACAAACAAACAAACAAACAAACAGAAAATGAGTTTTATTACTATAGATTGGTAAATCTTTTTGTTTTTACCTGCGAAATAATTAATATTTTCAGTAGTAATTGAATAACTAAAGTCTGCTTGTCCTAAGCATTCTATTTTTTAAAACTGTTTAGCTTTAATTTCTTCTATGAATTATATATAATTTATAAACTATAGATATTTCTTAATTTTAGAATATTCTATTTTTAATACACAACGCAATATAGATATGGTGAACATGTATATTGTGTTAGTGTTATGATATAAATAGATATAAATAAGCTTTAATTTTTTATATTAATTCAATAATGAAATAATTTAAATAAATTTCTTTAATTATATGTATTTTTGATATGGTAACACTTTTCCTTAAAATAAATAGTTTCAGTAATATATATTAAAAATTTAATAAATTGTTATAAGCTCTTAACAAAAATAATTCTAATTGCATATGCCGACTGTAGCTACACGATTAGAATTCACAACGTCTAAAAAAAATTTCCGGCTAACTGCGCCAACAACAATTACCAAGGAAATCTACAAACAAGGACGCACAGAGAAGAACAAGATCGGATATTTGAGAAAATATCCAATAGTTTTTTTTTATAGAACTTTAAAAAAAAAGTTATTTGGCGGACCCTTTATTAGTATTCCCTGGAAGACGTGCAACGGCTTTTCAATGTATGCGTGCGGGTTTTCTGTGCCCCAAATGTGACAATTTTGCTTGTTTACATACCCGCCAAGATCAAAATGAGCTTCACCTGAAAAGATGATTTTTTTTTGGCAAAATCGGCATCATGATTTTCAAAGTAATGTCGCAATATTTCCCAGCATTGTTCAAGCGTATACACAATCATATTCGTTCAGCGGAAGGATAAAACTAATTATCTGTCAAATCAGACATGAGCTAAGTGTTACCATTCACGAAATAAGCACTAGTTGAAAAAAAAAACGTTAGATGGCGGACCCTGTATTTTATATATAGGTTTTTCGCTTCGGTCGGCAGTCCTCTCACTGCTATACTTTTTTTTTTTTATTTATTTCGTTGCTAAACCTTAACAGGATTTATAGCAAATTAAATTTCTAAAATAAGATATTAAAAATGAAATCAATTAAAAATAGCAAATCTGACTACCTTTCATATGACATAGCATTTATTTGCAAAAATTCTTCCAGCTAAGCGCAAAAATTATTTTACTGTTTTTGTCATCAAAACAACAAGTCTAAATATTGATTAGAAATGAAGTATTATTAATAAATTTAAATGTTTTAACAAATTGGAAAATAATGCTAACATAATAAAAAAGCTAAGTCAAAACGATAATATCAGACACCATAGCAGAGTTGCGTTTTCAAGACAAACAAGGTCAAGTTAGCAACAATTTTTGTATCCTGACATCGGCGTAGTCATGTGACAAACAATGTCTCATACCCAATTAAATACCACTCCAATAAGTATATATATAATATATATTATTCTGTCTTCCTGAAGCAGGTGGGATCCTGGCTTGACAGGGTGGTTACTCGACAAACTAGGTCAACTTCACCACACCAATTTTTGTAAAACAAAAAAAAAAACCAGTTGCGAACGCAGGCATTAAGACAATGAAGGTCTTCTCGACCACTTATATTAATATATTAATATAGTGTTTCAAGAGGTAAGAACCTAGACACATGTAGTCACATTCACCATGAAGATATACGGCCATTGAAGATCCACATGCTTAGGACCATTCAGATTATTTAGATGTACATACACCAGAATTTATCCATTTCAGGCTTAGGTTAAGTTATCCATTTAGATTATTCTATTACTATGTTTACAAACATCAACAAGTGCATCAGATATGCTGATATCTTTATTTTAGTTAATGCTGGATTCCAGATAGACGAAGTCCTTCACAATTTCCAAGGAGGTTTTGTCAACTGTAACCAGTGATGCCAAACCCGAAAAGAGCAAAAATCCACAAATGGGACATAAAAAACCGTGTAAATCCGTGTTAGCAAATTTATATAACCTTTTTTCAATTTAAAAATAACAGCTATGAAAATTACTCAATTGATGTCATTAACAGTTTTTTACAAATATTTTGCATATTACATTTTTTTTATAAAATTTGCTTTAAACTTGTAAAACTTACAAACAACGTAAAACATAACTAAAAGTAAAAATAGTTAAAAACTATTAGTTTTAGTTACTATAACCTTTCGGCCTTTGTAGTCTAGTGGAGAGTGCGCTAGACTATCAACGGGCATGGTTCTTTTCACTTTCTTTGATCTTTCCTACATTTAAAAAATATGAAAAAACTAAAAACCCACAACTAGATTGTGGAAAATGTGGAATTTAAGGACAGGAACAACTAAGGGCTGGAAATGCTTGACGAGGTTAAGGCATAACACTAGCCTCGGTTCAAACGGATTCAAATTATCTTTCACGGTTGTTTCGCTTAATCAATAATTCACGTATGGTTCCAATCAATTCCTCTAAACTTGACCAAACCTTGTTTATATAGGCGCATGTTTTGGTTCTTTGATCTTTAAAAAAAAACATGTCGTAAAACATAACTTTTATTCATTTTAAGGAATATTTGTTTTTTTTTTAATCTGTAATCATTATAAATACATTTTACAGGCACTTTAAGTTTGTTTTCACCCATTAATGACAACTTATGATATGTCATATGCGATGAAAGCATTTTTCAAAAATTCGCAGCCACTGTAAAGCTTTTGCTTTTAACAGTGTGAGAAAGCCAAAAATATGTTGTTTTCTATAAAAATTCTAAAATTTACCTTTAAAGCCTTTTTATTTATTTTTTCAGCCAGTTTTAGGTGCAGTATTTCAAAGAAAAGTGGAAAATTCCACCCAGATGAGTCATTTCTTTTTTTTGGGAATTCCCATGGTATTTTTTAATTCAGCGTGGTATTTTTCAATTCGCGTGGGAATTCAGCGTGGTATTTTTTAATTGCATGGGAATTCGGGAATTTTCTCTTAACTTTTTTTTTACTTTTATTAAGCAAAATCTTAATCATAGTATTCGATGATCGACGTATACATATATACAGAAGAGTAAAGCTATAAGTCTACGCTGTACATTTCTTTGAACTTACCCTTGATATAAACGATTAAATTGCATATTTGTTTTAAGAACAAGTTGACATCACAAAATTGCATAATTGCGCATAATTGCATAATTGCGCATTCTTTTCTGAACAAAATTCTGACCTTAAAATTCTGACCTTTTCTGAAAATTGAACATTTCTGCATGCAAGCGTTTAGCTTATAAAAATTTTTTTAAACTTATTAAAAAAAGTGAAAAATATTTTGATTGATTTTTCGTGGTATTTTTTAATACGTATGGGATTTTTTGTGGGGTTTTTAAATGCATATGGGATTTTTTGTGGTATTTTTAAAATGCGTGGTATTTTTGTGGTAATTTTTAATGATCGTGGCATTTTTTTTGGTATTTTTTAATTGTTGTGGGAATTTTTTTGTTTACCTTTAGCATGGGAGTTTTGGTGGTACTTATTTTATGTCACTTTGGGAAAAGGTAATTTTCGTGAGAGTTGTACCAAATTTTGGCTGGCAACCTTGGTGTAAAGTACTTGTTATTTATGGTTAACTTAATTCTTACAGAATAGAATTATGTTGTAATTTGTATCTCAACCTATAAAATGTTAGTTTCCGTGAGAATAATTTATTTTTCTTGTAAACTAGTACTAAGTTCCCACTTTTATTACCTTTGTATTATGTTATATTTTTAAGTTTTACATATTTCTATCAATTCGCTTTTCTCTGTGCAGCTAGTGCTTTAATTGATAAAATTTCGTAGATACCACCGTGAATACCTCCAAAAATAAATGACATACGCGTCATTTTGAAAACTAACACAAACAATATAGAAGTTGTCCTGGACAGCAAGCTGACATAGAGAATCAAAGTGGAAGAAAGGGCGAAGAAAATAACCCTTTCTAATGCATTGGATCTATGTAATGGTAGTTCTTCCTATTCTATTCTATGGAACAATTGTGTTGGTTGAGGAAAAGTCAACGCACCTCAAGCACATGAAGAAAACTTCGCAAAAACACTACAAAGATTTGCTAATTTAACGCAAATCAGTACAGACTTAAAATAACTCTAAATGTTCCTTTGTTCGTAATGTTGATTTTGCTCCGAAAGAGATGCTTTTGTAGATTTTTTTTTGTTCGATAAAATTCCATATCATAAGATACACCATTTCGATAACAAGTACAATAAAAAATAATATTGATTTATTTATTTAGGGCCGATTGCCGCATTATAATGTGAAAATGTGAAGATTTGGTTTTAAATTATTTTCAGCCACTTAGATTTGTCGAATAACCGTTGTTATGGTAGCCGTTTGGGTATGCCACATTCGTGTTATATCCAATTGGTCCATTTAATGGATTAACTGTTACAGCCTCATTGAGATGAGAAAAGGTTGGTAGTTGATTTTGTACGGTTGCCACTGGATTGTATGCCGTTCCTTGTGCATTATGTCCATTATATGTACCATATTGAGGCTTGGCAGTAATAAGCTGTTGGATATTTATTATTTAAACCCTGCATAGAACCAAAATTTAATATATTATTTACTCACTTGTATCAGTAAGAGTACCAAAATTGCGAAAATGTTCACCGGTTTCATGTTTAATTTATATTTCCGGCTTGAACTAAATTCGCTTTGTCACTAAGTTTGAGAGTGTACGCATCAAGCCTTTAAATAGCTTTATCTTGATTTTGAAACCTTATTGTAAACAGCAGATTTAATGTTGTGATTTTTTTAAGTTAATTGATTTATTATTTAGTTTTCGTTGTTGACATTATATCTCATTCAATTATTTTAATTTATTTGGAACTAATTTTACTCAGATTTGTTGTTACTTATATGCTGTCGAAATTTTTGTATGTGACAATTCAACTTTGTTGATCTAACTGATATACATAATTGACATCTTTTGTTTAATAGAAATTCTAAACTGTGAGACTAGTGAAGTTATATTCCAATCAATAATTTTATATGTTCTGTGTGGGGTACTTTTGCTAAAATGTACACGAAAAAAATGCAAATTTGAAAAAATAATTTACTTAAAATGGCGCTTTTTTAACAAAAATAATGCTGATCTCATATCTGATAGCACCGCTAAATCAATGGATTGGTTCAAACTTTTTTTTACTTTTTTCAAATTTATATAACTCAGCCTAGTTCAGAATCTCTGATGTTCATTCATTTCGTTGTTTATTTATATTGTTATATATTGACATTTATTAAATGTTATTTATAATATATTAACTATTATGAATTAGATGTTGTACATATATATTTTTTTTAGACTGAACCAACGCTCTGGGGATGCCCCCTATAAATGTGTAAGCATTGTGTTGATTCGGAAGATGGGTGATAGTTAGTTGGAGGGTGGATAGATGGAGTAGTGTCGGTAAAGATTTGTTTAAAATTTGCACAGTTCAAAACTGCCGGGAAACACATTCGCAGGGAGACTATTCCACAACTTAACCGTGTGACCAAAGAAAGAATCATCACGGTAATGCGAGGTTCTATTGGGCATCGATGCAATGGTAAAGGGATGGGCTTGAACAGCTGTCCGAGTGGACCTGGGAAACACACGAGCTGGTATCGTCAGGCCATGTTTCTCCCTTGAACACTTCCCATGGTAATACCTATACAGAAGGCAACCTACATAACGTCGATGCCCAATAGAGTTGAGAGAGGATGAAATACTTTCATCCCCTATCAAATATATCGCACGACGTTGAATTCGGTCCACAAGCTCCAAATATCAGCGAAAATCAGCTGAAGTGAAATATTTTTTGCACCATTTTAGAAAACCTAGGCACTTGCCCGCTTCTTTCGACACATCGAAAATATGATCATTCCTATGGAGATCAGATTGGATCGATATGCCCAGAACGTCAAGAGCGGCGGATTCCACAAGATCCACACCATTAATAATGAGAGGAGCTAAGGGGCAATTCACACGCTTGTGGGTTAACAGGCAGCACTGGGTCTTGCTTGCATTGAACTCTACTCTATTAGCAAGACCCCACTCGGAGATTTTTCGTAGATCATTTCGGAGTGTTTCATTCATATTTTGCCTTTTTCTCTCAATCTCCATAGAGCTCGGGTGTTTTTTGAATGAATATGAATGACAAATGCTGCTGTCGTCCGCAAACGAATGTATTGGGTTAGGCGTCAACGACAAAAGGTCGTTGATAAAAACCAGAAACAAGGTTGGCAATAGAACTGAACCCTGCGGTACTTCTGCGTTGATGGCATACTTCTCGGACGAAATACCGTTTACTTTGACTCGAATCGTTCTGTCCTTGTGGAAACACGTTATCCATCGAGCAAAGTTGCCACCAAAACCATATGCAGCAAGTTTTGACACGAGCGCTTTATGCCACACTCGGTCGAACGCTTTTGAAATATCCAGAGCAACAACCCTGCTATCTCCGAAAAAGTGAACGCATTTATTCCATTCCTCGGCTAAGAACGCCATAAGATCACCAGTAGAGCGAGCCCTACGGAAAACATACTGACGGTCACTGAGCAGTTGGTTGTGCTACAGGTAGTTCAAAACGTTAAAGTTTATTACGCTCTCCATTACTTTGGAAAGCGTAGAGCAAATCGCAATGGGTCGGTAGTTTGCAGGTTTCATGGCATCATCCTTTTTAGGTACCGGCTGGACATTTGCCAGCTTCCAACAAGATGGAAATATTCCTGTTCTGTAGGAGATGTTGAAAAGGTTGCGCAAATGCCGAGCCAGCGAAGAAACACACATTATAAGCACAATTGGTGGTATGTTATCAGGACCAGAGGCTTTGTTTACGTTGAGATTTGTAAGGACTCCTTTTAACTGCTCTCGTTCGAAAGTATATCTCCTGCATTGCAGAAGATCCACCCTCAGCAAAGGGCAGCAACTGATTGCTATGCGAGAGAGTGGAATTTTGTGCAAACAATCTAGCCAATAGGTTCGCTTTATCAGCCGATTCAGTGAAGATTTGGTCATCTTTTAAAAGAGCTGGAATCGATGACGATGTCTGGTTCTTAACTCTTTTAACAAATGACCAAAAATGTTTGATCCCTTTAGGGCAGAGAAGAACCTGTTCTCGAATGCGAGCTTCGTGCAGAAACTTTTCGCGTTTTAAAACTGCGAAGTATTTTAGTGTCGGTATTCTTGTTAGAACGCCAATTCTGTAAGGCTTTCTCTTTGGACCTGACTGCAATCCTACAAGGCTGATTAAACCATGAGTGATCTTTTAGTTTAATGCTTCTCATCTTATTGGGAATGAAAGACCGCATACCCAATAAAATAATTTCTTGTACCATGACAGCCGCGGCATTCACATTTCTATCAGCGAAACATAATTTCCAATTGAAGCTGCGATAAAAATTATTTAACGTAGTCCAATTTTCCTTTCCATAAAACCATGCAGTCCTTCGGGGCTTTAGGCGTAGAGGTGCAGGGGTTAGAATATGGAAAAACAGCGGAGATGGTACAATGGTCCGAGTTACCAAGAGGTGCGTTTACACTCACATCATATTTTTCATGATGTGAAGTCAGAAAAAGGTCAAGGATATTATGGCTTTGCAAATCACTTTGGGGGAAAAAAGTGGGTTCCTTCACTAGTTGAATCAATTGGTTCGATCGGTCACGTTCAGACTCCTCTCACACTGGTACGCTACATCCGTTCTTATAAAAAGGTTATGTACGTTACATATTACATATAATTAGTTTTATCCTTCCGCTGAACAAATATGGCTGTGTATACGCTTAAACAAAACTGGAAAATATTGCGACATTACTTTGAAAATCATGGTAATGTTGCAGAATGTGTGCGAAAATTGCGTACGGATTTTGGAAAAAGAGAAGCACCGTCAGCTCCGTTTGTTCGGTATCTTGTGAAAAAAGTGAAAGAAACTGGCATCCTCATCGATAAACCAAAGCGTGAAAAGCCAAAAGCAGTGCGTACACCCGAAAATAATGCTGCTGTGGCAGAAAGTGTGCGTGAAGCGCCATCAACATCAATTCACCTTCCTTCTCAACAATTGAACATTTCGGAGACATCATTGAGACGAATTTTGCATAAAGACCTTGGTATGACGCCATACAAAGTCCAATTGGTTCAGGAGTTGAAGCCAACCGACCATCCAATGCGTTTTCGCTTCGCTAAGTGGGCCTGCGATCGACTTACAGAAGATGCCGATTTTGCCAAAAAAAAATCATCTTTTCAGATGAAGCTCATTTTGATCTTGGCGGGTATGTAAACAAGTAAAATTGTCGCATTTGGGGTACAAAAAACCCACACGCATACATTGAAAAGCCGCTGCACCCAAAACGAGTCACTGTTGGGTGCGGATTTTGGTCCAGAGGCATAATTGGGCCATTTTTTTTCGAAAATGAGCAAGGAGTGGCCGTTACAGTCAATGGCGATCGTTATCGGGCCATGTTGAACGAATTTTTGTTCACAAAAATTGAAGAGGAGGATATTGGCAACATTTGGTTTCAACAGGACGGCGCTACGTGCCACACAGCCGAAGCTACACTCGATGTTTTGCGCCCTGTTTTTGAAGATCGCATTATCAGCCGCAGAGCTGATGTCGTTTGGCCACCTCGGAGCTGCGATTTGACACCGTTGGACTATTATTTGTGGGGTGCTCTCAAAGATAGGTGTTACGCCGACAAGCCAGAGACAATTGACGCTTTAACGGACAATATTCGTGAAGCCATTGGCGAAATACAGCTGCACACAATCGATAATGTGCTTAAAAATTGGAGCGATCGTGTAGGCTACTGCATGGCCAGCCAAGGCAGCCATTTGGATGAAATTATTTTTCATTATTAACCGGAAGGATTGTACTTTCAAATAAAAAAAGAAATTTGAGAAAATATTCAGTAGTTTTTTTATAGAATTTTCAAAAAAAAAAAAATTATTTGGCGGACCCGTATCTGTGTTTTTTTAGGCATGTAGGTACTAGGGCGTCCAATCCCGGAAGCTTTTTTTGATCCCGGGATAAGTTCGGGATTGAAAACTTTAAGAAGTAAATAATTCAAAACGTTTTGAACCAAAAAAATGTTATTTAATTCAGTTATAAAGCTCAAAAAAAAAACCAAACACATTAAGGGTATTCACAATTGCGTTGCTATCAGTGTAGTTTAAAAACCCCATAGTATTTATATCACCCTTTACCGAGCGGTTTTTATATTTTTTGTGGTTTAACATGGAATCTCAAAAGACCAAAAGTGTGGTTGTTTTAAGTAGCTCACTTATATGTTTAACGAACGTGGTTTTAAAAGTTCCATAAACAACTGATCGGTTGACAGTTATTTTCTTATTGCAAAAATGGAAGGAGCTCAAAATGCAAGTAAAACTTTTTTATGCCATATATTAATAAATTAATATCAAATTGGATAGTTAATATTTTTGAATAGTAACAAAAAGCTTTAGTGGGAGGTTCCGAACTACAAATTCTATTTTCAAGAATGCTCATAATTGCTGTGTTCAACTATGGAAAAAAAAACACAATACCTCGATACCACACAATTGTGAATACCCTTATTGTTAATAAACACAAAAAACTTTAATAATATTAATGACTAGCAAATTGCATTAATTTAAAGAACAAAAAATATAAAAATAATATACAGAACAGTTTAAGGTATTTATACTTTTATATAAAATTGAAGTGAAAATTTAAAGTTCTGACTTTACTCCAAAAGTATTGGGCCGATTTTTATGAAAAAAAGTTTAAAATAGCATATTTGTGATACAGATTTAGTTATATTCCTCGTCTTGGAACAAAAAAAAGCTGATGAGCCTCGAGCAGCGTTGCCATATTCACAGTTTTAACTGAATTACAGTTTTAACTGTGAATTACAGTTTTTTAAACAGACTTACAGTTTTTTAAAACGACTCGTAAAGCAAATTACAGTTTTTTAAAATTTCAGATTTAAAAAAAAAATAAAATAAAATATTCAACTCAGAAATTACCACCATCGGAGGCAATCGACTTCAGAGAACATTGCGTAAAATTTTGTGTTGCGCAACGAAATAAACAGTTAATAAAATTTGAGTGGAAAATTCATTTTTAAAGGATGTGGAACTGCTGTCTTCAAAAGAAAGAATATTTGCCCTAATTTATATTAATAAAACAATACTTAGAAATAAGTCAAAAATTTCCGCACTTTGTGGTATTCTAAGAACAAAAGATATCTTAAAAACGAATGCATCAAATTATATTCAATTCAATAAATCAAACCAAATGTACAAAAAAAGTGACAAGTCAATTTAATCAAATTGTTTAAAAATTAATTAAATCAAATTTCAAAAACAAAGACAAAATGTGATATATTCAAAAGAATAGTGTAATTATAACAAGGTGTTCTCATATCAATATATGGCATTTCATTAGAAATTTCTTATATGAAACCCTTTCAATTGTCAAAATAATGCAGCACATCACAGAAAAATTCTAAAAAATGTCATGGGATGACAACTTTAAAAGTACAAATGCTATTTAAAGTTTTTGTTTAACTGGTTTTGTTATTATTGATGTTTTTGTTAATGAATGGTTTTTTATTATTTTTATTTTAATAAATAAATAAGTACCAATAAAATTAAACTTGCTTGTTGAAAATACATGTTTTTTTATGGAATTTACAGTTTTTTAAAAAAGTCTGGCAAGTCTGGTCTCGAGCACGGCAAAAAGTGAGATACATATAATTGCAGAGCTGCGCACAGTGTTTCGTTTCGTAAAAGTTAGACGGAGAAAATTTTTTTTTTCTAGTTTAGTTTAAGGGAAAGGAGAGGTAAAAAAAAGTATTTAAGAAATTTCGGACAAGTGGGTGTGGCAGCCCCCATACAACTTAAACACATCTTGCGCTATATCTTCGAAATGAAGAAATCTAAGGTAGACGCCAATTATATGACTAATAAACAATTTACAGAATTTAGATGCAATCATACAAGTGGGCGTGGTAGTCCCCATACAACTCAAAATGCAAAAAAGCAACAACAACGAAATCAAAGGTAGACACCAACTATATGACTACTAAACTATTAACAAAATTTAGACGCAATCGGACAAGTGAGCTTGGTAGCTCCCATACAATTGAAACACATTTGGCGCTATGTGTTCAAAATGAAAAAGCTACAATAACGAAATGAAAGGTAGACGCTAATTATATGACTACTAAATAGTTTTAGCAGTATTTGTTACTTACCGTTATCCTTTTCTGTCCCTACACCCGAAAAAACGAAAGTTATTATTATAATTTTTGTGTTAAATGTTATAAAATGAACTTTTTTTAAATTACAAGGTCCGATAGTTAGTTTTAAGAAGTAAATTTTTTATAAATCCACGATAAAAGTGCTGCAATTATTAGTCATAATAATCGCTATTTGAGTCAGAACATTTACTGATATCAGAATTTGTATCTTCTGGGAATTCCTGTGATTCCCGTTGCCTTGTTATTGTTTCTTGTTATATCAGGCGCAATAAAGAACTTTAAAACTGAATGTTTTCAAAACTCGAACAACAATAATTTTTTTTTCGGAGTCTATAAAAACAATCCGGAATCCGTGGAATATAAGGGTATTCGGCGGAGGCCTAGCTGCAAGCCACCGGACGGGTCACAGGTTGCGGATAGTGAACGGCCTTCAGATATGGAGGTTAGTCGCGAATAAGTTTCTTAACAAATAAGCGGCCCCGGACAATGCAGCGGGTGACCAGCTAGGTTGTGGAAGGTCGTAGTGCTGGGCAGCGCTGCGTCTTGAACAAAAACCCCACAGAGCCCGCAACTGGCACTGACAAGGCGAGTCGGTGTCGCCTTAAAAGCACCTTGCCCAAACCCCCCCCTTGTCTTTCTCTAGACTTAAAACTTGAGGGGTCTCTCATAGACCTTAATCCTGGAATGTGCACAGGGTTTGGGTCCCGTCACATTATCAAATTTCCCAATGAAAATCGAACCAGCCTCGGATGATAACCCCAAACACGTTGACGACCACCGCAAACGAAAAACGGACCATGATTTATGGATATGCACCTGGAATGTCCGGACTCTCTACAGAGAAGGTGCATCTATCCAACTGGCGGAAGCCCTCGCAAAAATAAAGGCTGACATCACCGCCATCCAGGAGATGCGATGGAAGGGGCAAGGCTGCTCTAAGCGAGCAGACTGCGATATTTACTACAGCTGCCATGCGGAGAAGCGCGAATTCGGATGCGGCTTCGTCGTAAGACGAAAACTACGCCACCTTGTTTCTCGGTTCACACCAGTGAACGAAAGGTTGGCGACGATACGCTTCAAGGCGAAATTTTTTAATGTAACCTTAATTTGCGCGCACGCCCCGACGGAGGAAAAGGACGATGCCGCCAAGGATGCTTTCTACGCGAGCCTAGAGGACGTGTACGATCGCTGTCCGGCCCACGACGTAAAAATAGTCCTCGGCGATTTTAACGCAAAGGTCGGAAAAGAAGGCGTCTTTGGCCCCACTGTCGGTCAGTTCAGTCTCCACGAGGCCACTACGAACAACGGTCTAAGACTGATCGACTTCGCCGCGGCACGAAACATGGTAGTAAGTAGCACCAGATTCCAACACCTCGACATCCATAAGGCCACCTGGCTGTCCCCTGATCAAAAAACACGAAACCAAATTGATCATTTTGTGATCGACGGAAGGCACGCTTCTAGCGTTCTGGATGTGCGTACATTTCGGGGAGTGAACATCGACTCCGACCACTTTCTTGTTGCAGCCAAGATCTGCATGCGGTTATGCAATGCAAAGAACATACGCACAGGAATGCAACGAAAGCTAGACGTCGCTAAGCTGCAATCACAAAGGACAGCTGAGGCCTACTCCGCTCAACTCTCGGTTAAGCTCAACCAACCAACCTCACAACACGATGATGCCGATGGACTTTGGGCGCACATCTCCCACTCCATGCGCGCTGCCGCTGAAGAAGTGATTGGTTTCCGGCGCCCGCAACCTCGGAACCAATGGTATGACCAGGAGTGTCGCGACGCGACGGCAGCAAAAAACGCCGCATACAGAAAGACGCTGCAGTCAGCTACAACGCGAACCGTGCGAGAAAAATATCGTGAAAAGAGGAAGGAAGAGAGACGCCTTTTCAGACGCAAAAAAAGGGAGCAAGAAAAGCGTGAGCGTGAAGAAATTGAGGTGTACAAAGGCAAGAAGGATGCACGAAAATTTTATCAACAGGTTAAGCGTCTAACCCAAGGTTTCAAGCCCGGAGCATCCACTTGTAGAGATGGGAATGGAAATCTGGTTACAGATACGCAGTGCGCACTGAGATTGTGGAGACAGCATTTTTCCAATCTGCTTACGGGCGATGATCCCACCAACTCCGCCCATGGAGAATGCAGTTCGCCACAACCAATCGACGATGACGAAATAGAAGTTCTACCACCTAGCCATGACGAGGTTCGAGTTGCTATCCAGCGGCTCAAAAACAACAAAGCAGCGGGTGCTGACGGCCTGCCAGCTGAACTGTTTAAAGCCGGCGGCGATGAGTTGATAGGGTGCATGCATCAACTCATCAGCAAAATATGGCTAGCGGAATGCATGCCCGACGATTGGAATCTCAGCGTGCTTTGTCCCTTACTTAAGAAAGGAGACCCGACAATTTTCGCCAACTACCGAGGTATCAGTCTTATTTCCATCGCATATAAGGTCCTCTCGAGCGTACTATGTGAAAGACTTAAGCCGTATACAAAAACACTGATTGGACCTTATCAGTGTGGCTTTCGACCTGGTAAATCCACCATAGACCAGATTTTTACACTGCGCCAAATCCTGGAGAAAACCCACGAAAAGCAAATCGACACGCATCATCTCTTTGTCGATTATAAAGCTGCGTTCGATAGCCCGAGGCGGGATTGCCTATACGCAACAATGTCTGAGTTCGGTATACCTGCAAAGTTGATAAGACTCTGCAGGATGACGTTGAGCAATACTTGCAGCTCCGTCAAGGTAGGAAATGACCTCTCCGAAACCTTCCATACTGAACGAGGTTTCAGACAAGGCGACCCGCTATCTTGCGATCTCTTCAACATCATCATGGAGGGGATCCTACGAAAGGCCGGTGTGCATCGCAATGGCACCATTTTTTACAAAGGTGTTCAGCTCCTTGCGTGTGCTGATGATATTGATATCATCGGTAGAACCAAGAGAGATGTCACTGCTGCTTTCACCGCTATCGAAAAAGATTCAGCCAAGGTGGGTTTGACGGTAAACGAGGGTAAAACGAAGTATATGCTGCCTGCTGGCAGGGGAGCGGGGCGGCTAGGCTCTCACGTTTCAACAGGCAACTATAACTTTGAAGTGGTCAAGGAATTTACCTACCTTGGCACCGCCATTAACAGCAATAATGATGTCAGCCTGGAGATAAAGCGAAGAATAACAATTGCTGATAGGTGCTACTACGGGCTTAGTAAGCAATTACGTTGCAGAGCCCTCTCTCGATCGACAAAACTGACACTCTACAAGACGCTCATTATACCTGTGCTTCTTTATGGCGCTGAGGCATGGGTTGTCTCGCAAGCAGACGCAGCTGCTCTTGGGGTGTTTGAGAGAAAAGTTCTTCGCAAAATCTTCGGTCCTATTCGAGTTGGCGACGACTATCGCATACGAATGAACCGCGAGCTGTATGAGCTATACGACAACATTGTAGTAGTTCAGCGTATCGCAATCCAGCGATTACGCTGGCTAGGTCATGTCCATCGTATGAATGACGATGCTCCAGCGAAAAAGGTGTTCGAGGCGAAGGCCGAAGGCCGACGACGAAGAGGGAGACCATGCCTCCGATGGATTGACCAGGTCGAGGAAGCCCTAACCGCACTTGGTGAAACCAATTGGAGAAGGCGCGCGCGAAGCAGAGGCGCCTGGCGAGAGCTGATGAGATCGGCCGAAACCCGACGACGGGTTGCTATGGCCACCTAAGTATTACCTAAGTAATACCTAACTATTTCATATGCGATTTCCATCGAGGTTAGAATTAAGTACTGCACGAGAAAGATATAATAAATATGATGTGGAGTCACGAGAAGCCTATCCTTTTTTATTATAAAAAATCGTCATTATCTTATGAATATAAAAATTTGAAGACAGATACACAGCTAGTTTTTTGAACATATTTAAAAATAAAAAAATTTTAGCTTTAAAAATAAAATTTGTTTTATATATAAGAAAGTACATATCATGGACAAAAAATTTTTTGTTGTATTAAGAAACTTATAAACATTCTGTTGCGCTAACAACAAAATGTCTAGGAAGTTCATTTTAAAGAAAGTGTAAAAATCGTGATAGAAACAATGAAAAGGTTTATTTTCCCATACAAATTTTTGTAACTTCTGTTCTACATGAACTATCGGTGTGAAATTTTCATGGAAGGAAGATATGCCACTCAATAGCCTTAATTCCAAATGATGATTCCGTGTCCTCAAACCCGAGGTACGGATTTATCTCCGTCGTACTAGGCCATTCGAGACACTGTGCGGCGCTCCAAAACAAAACAAAAGAAAAAAAGACTATTTTTTATTTCATCGATATATATTATCTTAACCCAATAAGGACGATGATGCGATATTGCATCACTTAGTCCGATGTCACAAAACTAACTAATCACATAAAAATTTGTCAAAATCAAAATAAGGTAAAAAAATACCACATGAGTAAAAAAATTGTCCCGTCTTTAAGGCGTTAAGGAGATTGATAAAACAACTTTCGTGGTGTAGTTCAACAGTGGCCTGCTAGTTATTATATAAATGTTAAACATTTTTGAAGCAAAGCTTTTTACGCCTCGTCTTGGATTTGCTTGAGTGAAATCTCAAAAACGACACTTTTTTCCATACACCTTTTTCTTAGAACTGTTGTTTCTTTTTGCTTGCGTCTGTTTTTAATTATAAAATAAAAAATATTTCTAAGTATGTAGTGAGAATCGAACTCGCAACCCTTCGATTGATATTCCTATACACTACTAACTGATCTAACATTCTTTGATGCGTTTGTAGGTTTATTCAATAATAAGTATTAACCCTCCGATGAGTGACAGCTCTGAACTTCACGGCCGTGTGAAAAGGTCCCTACGGACCTTTTTTGTAAATCATGTTTTTTTTCATATTAAATTTTTTTTTATTTTTTTTGTTTTTATTGTTTATAACTAAATTCTACATACAAAAATAATTTTTTCAATTTTTTTAATTTTTTTTTGCTTGAATTTTCTTAAGACTATTATAAAAAAGTTTAAAAATTATTGTTGTTGAGCGTGTACTTCTTGTCCCCCGCCCTGTGCGCAAGTGTTGCAGCTATGTAAAGTGTGCTATGTTCTCCGCAAACAGCGTTGCCGCAGCCGAAGCAGTATGCCCGCGTTTTCCGCTGCCGCCCGTACTCAGAACGGCAAAGGCGACATGACGGTCTACTTGACCTAGCCGCAAACGACGGTGCATTGCCTTCCATCGGTCTTGAGAATACCTGGAATGAAAAGAAAAATAAAAAACAAATAACTATGTACTCTATTCTTGAATTTGAAGATGTTTTCTTACCCTGACATCGAATGCTTCCATCGCATTGCGTATCCTTGGATATGAGGTTATATGGTTGTTCAGGGCACGTTCTTCGATATTTGGTGTGGCCAATTGTTTCGTTAGCAGTAACAAGAACGACCGCCGTCTGTCACTCCTTTTTATAGGCTTCATTTCGTTGTAAATCGTAAAAGCAGCCAATGCAGCGACGTCCAGCATATTATAAAACATGGCCAACGGCCATCGTTGTGTTGCTCTTTTGCAGCTGTAAGTGCCTAGCATTTGATCCATGGTATCAACGCCGCATTTGTTGGCGTTGTAATCTAATATGGCATAGGGCTTCTGCTTCTCGGTTTGCTCGTCAACGAGGCAGGTGGAGAGCACGTTCACCACTTTATTTTTTTTCGGCACGTATGAGCATAACGCTATATCCCCTTTGTTGAACCCAAATAATGTACTATTGATGGTGCGCTTCGGGTTCTTCTTGAACTCCTGTGGAATGAATGTTTTGTTGTAGCGCACTGTACCAACATATGCGGTCTTCCTCCTCAACAAAATACGCGCCAAGTCAAGAGTGCTAATGAAATTATCCGCGTATATAGTACGGCCAGCATCTAAATATTTTTCCACAAGATCCAGCACTACGTTCTGCCCTTGGTTTATCTCCCGTTGTTGGTTTGGCAGTTTTCCAGAATATATCATTCCCTTCACAGGATAATAACTCTGTGAGTCGCATAACCATCATACTTTCAAACCATACTTAGCTGGCTTTGACGGAATATATTGTGTGAAGCGGGTGCGGCCTCTGTAAGGGAACAACTGCTCATCAACTGTTAGTGCTTCATGAGGAGTGTAAGCTGCTGCCAAGTTATGTTGCAACATTTGCCAAATATCGTCAATAGCCGCAGTTTTGCTGTTGATGAGTCGCTGTTGTCGAGTATTTCCATTGTCGAATTGAATAAATTGCTTTATACACATGAAGCGATCGTACGACAACGCAGCTTTGTATATTGGGCAACGCGTCGCGCCCCATAATTCCATGGCTGGTTCATGGTTTGATCTTGTGAGTCCAGCATACAAAAGAATAGCTACAAAGGCGTCAAACTCTTTCACTGTCACTGGCTTCCACTCCTTTTTCTTCGTGGGATTCGCCAAATTCCATGCAGCTGTAACCTCCCTGCCTTTACGATTTGTTTCACGTAGCACTAAGTGTATTATTTCCTCTGTCATGATTGAACGCATTATTGTATAGGGGTCATGTATATTTCCTGTTGGTCCTGGTTTCTTTCTTGTGAAGTCGAACACATTATGATTACGAGTGCGTGATGTTGGTGGTGCTTTTTTTACTCCATTGGGTGCCATCTTTACCAATATAGTAACTTTCATTCGTTTCCTGTCCATCATTTTCTTCCTCTTCATCATCGTCGTCATCAGTATCTTCATTTAGCTCGACGTATCCTTCAGTTTCGGCATCTGACTTTTCAGCAGGTTGGTATGTGCGATCTTCATCATCCTCAACTTCATAATTATCAATTGCAGCAATATCAATTTCTTCATCCATGTCTTCGTCCATTAAATCAGCAAATCTACTATCAGCTGCACGCCTTTCATCCGCAGTCATATGCTGGTAACGTGTACTACGGCGTACAACAATTTCAGCAACGTCCAAATTACTTGCATCTGCCATATTTATATTTTTGTTTCTATCACACACGATTTTACTCTTCGCTGTCTAAACTTTGACTGATTTGGTTTACGAAACTACAACTTCTTTTATACTCTTTCGTACGTCTACCTAAACTCAAAGACATTAGAGCTCAAACAGAACCAAGGCGGATGTCGGATGGCAGGCCTCTCTCTGCGAAATCCGCTGAGAACACGTCCAGAATATGAGCGGTTGTCGGATCACGGTTGCATTTTATATTGGGAATGATACAAATTATTTTATATTATGCTTTAAATTCTTATGAATGCAACACAGGCACAAAAACAGAATGTCAGATCATAGTAAAAACTAAGAAAATAACACTGAACGTACCCAATCTTTAGCAAAAATATGGCAACATTTAAGTCACTCAGAGAGAGATCCGACACCCGTCAGAGAGAAATTAGAATAGATTCTATTCTGGCGTTTTCCCGTCATGCATTTCTACGGCGATTTCATTTTTGGCGGCTGCATATATTTTCATGTAATTTGTAGCACGGCGAATCCGACAACCGACATCCGCCTTGGTTCTGTTCGGGCTCTTAGGGATGATGATAAAAACAAAAAATTCTAAGAAAAATTCTAAGAACAAAAATACTAAGAACAAAAAATACTAAGAACAAAATACTAAAAACAAAAAATTCGAAGAACTGGTTTATTGCTAGTAGTATAAAATTAGAATATTGTGCCTTTCCTTGAAAGCAATAAAGTTCATGTCTTCGAATTTTTCTTAGAATTTTTTGTTTTTATCATCATCCCTAATGTCTTTGAGTTTAGGTATTTGTGTTCAGAACAAGTAAATTATGTGTTGAAACAATAAAAAAATTATAATGATGCCCAAAAACATTCACTTATTAGTGAAATTTAGTACAAGGTCCATACGGAAATATTCACACGTCCGCGTACTATTCTCACTAAAACGTCAATAACTCCTAAAGTAATAATCCGATCGGCTTGATTTTTTTTCCAAAAGATGCGCAACAAAATACTCTTGGAATACATTTGGGGGGGGGGGGGTTGTAGTGGCCGAAGTAGGAGTAGTTTCAGTTTGAAAAGGCAAAAAGGTCCCTAGGGACCTTCTCACTCATCGGAGGGTTAAAAGTATTAACCGTGGCCAATAACTGTTCAGCCTTAAAGTATGCACATCTTAATACATAAAAGGCTAGCTGCTGCTCCGCATACAGTATTTCTCAAATTGTAATTATTTTTTGATAGTAAAGTAATTTTACAAGACTGTTCTCAAAAATGTTCAGCCTGGAAGTATGCACAGAAAATATATTTGATACTTTATCAAATAACAATATTGTAACAATAGTTTTTGCAATAGTGCGTGTTTGATCTAACTACCTCTTTTTTTCATCCTTTTATAAAAAAGTTATGACGAATTTAATGAAATTCTTTTGAGTCGATTTGAGCCGATTGTACCAAAAAATATAATTGTAACAGCCGCAAAACGACACCTGAGTTACAACGGATTGAAGGCTGCAAGGCCAATTTGTGAAGTTGTGTATGAATATGATTGTTACCAATAGAAAATATCGACAAAAGGCTCCAAAAATGAAGTGTGCGAAGGACCTGTCGCAGGAAAGGCTTTTATACTAGTAAATATATAAAATTATATGGCTTTTTTATATTACTCCAATGCAATTTCTAATTGCTGTAAAAATCAGTAAGTAAATTATTGTCAGTGCATTTTTGAAGCAAAACTTTTTCCGCCTCGTTTTGTGATTTTCTTGAGGGAAATCTCAAAAAATTACCCTCATCACTGGCTTAACACGAGCAGGCTCCATTGAACTGGGTGAAACTTACCACAAGGTATGTTGAATGTTCACAGGCATTTAAACAATGTCTTTTTGATAAATATAATTTACAAATGATAAGCGATCCAAATATTTGTACAATACGATTAATGACAACTAGTGATGCAGTATTTGCTAGATATATCGATGATATGTAATATACATTTGCTATTATCTAAAATACCAACAATTCTATGATAAATTTGAATAATAATAATTCAAAACATTTACAAAAATAATTAAAAATCAAATAAAATAATAATGTAATGTATTACAATGTACTGGTGTTAATATTAACGTGTATTTTTTAACCGACTTCATTTAGTTAACTTTTTGATATTTAAAATTTTTGAATATGGAAATTATTTTATTAAAAAACCATTAAATTATCAAATCTATTAAAATGCAAAAAAAGCTTCGCTTCACTCGTGTGTCCAACGACGCATATGTCTTATTTATGTTTTTTTTTGTGTTTAAGGAAATTAAGGAAAATACTTTTAAGAACTAAGCTAATCAAGGCGTTTTATTTTTCATTAGTCTTATTTGAATATTATTACAAATATAAACTGCTTATGCGAAGCAACGTTCAGATTCTATGCTAGCTGGAGAAATAGTCGATAATCGAAAGCAATTTGTAAGTTCCAAAATCAATCACCAAAACTTTGCAAAGTCTTTACTCCAGTGATTTACACTCATCGTCCTAACAATCTTTTTCAGACTCAATAAATGGTTTTTCTAATTCTGTATTTATATCAACTAAAATTAGAATGATTGCATTTACATGAATAATAATAAGTAATACAATTTTTTTCATTTAAAACTCCCGGGTTCCCGGAAAGATAATCCCAGAATTTCAAGGGGCTTAAGTAGTCCGGGATCCCGGGATCTTCCCTAGTAGCTACATAAAAATATGTATGCATGTTTTAATGCATTAACTTTATAATCCATCTGTAATATTTTAGAGCCCTTTTTCATTTTCTGTTATAGAAGGTTTTTTTGTAGTTTTCCTATTGTTATCTCATTTTGTCATTGAAAGTTTATTTATTCTGTTCGTAACATAAGTATTGTTTTTTAGTTGTAAAGTATACATTCTATTAAATCTATGTAAAGTTTGCAATGTCAACAACAAATAAAATTAAACTCATTCATTCATTCATAATTGACATACACAATTATAAAAATTAAAACTGTTTTAATATTAAAAAAAATATACTCCATATTTAGTGCATATTCTATAATATTCTAGCATAAATTAGTTTAGGATATTCAAAAGTGAACAAGTGCGCAGTTTTGCAACATTTTTTAATAAGAGGACAAATAGTGGACTACGATCAGTGTGCTCTTTAGAACTAAAGGTACTTTAATTCAAAATTGCATACGTGTGAACAAAGTTGGATTGTCACATACAAAAATCACAGCCATTGGCGTCAGAAGCGGGGGGAAGAGGGGGGCAGTTGCCCCCACTTTTTTAGCTAGATAAACAATTTAAAAAGAAAAATTCATAAGTTATTCAAAATATCAGTTTTTTGCAACGATAATATTTTTGTATTATATATTTTCCTCTTATTTCTCTCTTCTTCATAAGTATGCTTGCGGATAACCATTTTCTTTCTCTGTGTTTGCAAAAAGATAGAAAAAAATGTAGAGTTTCTACTGCAAACCCACCACTTCAGTTTAAAAGCACCCTTAAGTATTTAGCTTAATGCTTGTTAATTTTGCAACTCTGGTAAGAAAAAATTTGACATGCTTTCCATATTGGACGACATGTTGTATGATAAGTTAGATGGAAAACTAATGGGACTATTTGATTGAGCGTTCAAACGATCCAACTTGTAAAGCAACATCATTAATTGCAAGCTCTCAAGCAGGACACATCCGGCTAATAGCTAAGCAACTTTTAGATGCCCTAACAATTGAGCAGTAATTTTACATAGTTGTACAATATTGTACAATCGGCAGAAAAAAACCAAAAATTTCGACTGTCGTTTTAGCTTACGCATGGTACTACATGTTGTACAATCTGCCATGTTGGTCCAATGTTTTAGACCATGCGAAAGCCCCTACTGTGAATTAGCTGATGAAAATCCACCTCGACGCTTTGAACAAACATCAAATCCGGTTCCTTCAGTACAGTTCCTATTATATGATCGGTTACGAAAAGATTATTTCGAAATTTTTGATCTTCTCTCAAATGAGATAACGGCTAGATTCGATCAAACATGTTGATATTTGACTTATTTTTTTATTTTTGCATGTTTACACCAGCTTCACTCAACCGACTCACTTTGATTTAACATTCGCTGAGTCGGTTGAGTGAAGCTAGTGTAAAGTGGCACTTTGTAAATCTTATTGTACATTTAAACAGATCTTGACACTCTGGAATCGTTGGAAAATATTGTAATCGAAGCCTTCAACGGAAAAGTGCCTTCTGAACAAAAT
Source organism: Dichetophora obliterata (assembly GCA_963920525.1). Classification (NCBI taxonomy): domain Eukaryota; kingdom Metazoa; phylum Arthropoda; class Insecta; order Diptera; family Sciomyzidae; genus Dichetophora; species Dichetophora obliterata. The sequence continues at coordinate 171,082,616 of OY986438.1, forward strand.
TTAAAAACAAAACCAGATCTTTATGCAGATGACTTTGATGTGAGCGACCTCCACGCGCAACTTAAATTGCTGAAGCAATTGCCTGGCCAAACACCTTCAAATAGTAGTGGCATTCTATCCCAATTTGCGAAAAATTCGGATACTGTAAAAAAACTATTAAATGAAGTTGAAAAACTTATTGCTGTGCTTTTGACTGTGCCTGCATCAGCAGCTTCATCTGAGCTTTCTTTAAGTGCACTAAGACGACTTAAAACGTATCTTCGAGCAACTATGACACAGAAACAACTCACTCATGCGGCACTTATACACATTCACAAAGATTAAACTGAAGAATTTAATTCGATGGAGGTGGTGAAAGAGTTTGTTTCTCGCAAGGACAGAAAGAAGCATTTTGGAATAATTTAAATTGATATAACTTTTTGTACCTTATTGCATTTGAACCATGTAAAGATATACCTAGTCTTGCTTTATAAAAGCAACAATTATTTCTTATATTTTCATATTACCATATGAAAGATCCTTTAAAGTATGATCTCTAATATTGAAATTGGAAGAACTTTTAAAAATACTGAAATTTTAATTTTTTTTTGTATATTTTTATATTTTTTTTTTATTTTAAACTAAAATAAAAAAGTTGTTTATTCACATTTATGTTTCTTTGAAGAAATTTTGGTGAACTTTTTTTGCACCACCATTTGTACTGCCCCCCCCCCCCATTTGTACTGCCCCCCAGATGAAATTCGCTTCCGACGCGCTTGATCACAGCATCATATTGGCAGCAACAAAGCTACTTACAAACAGCTATTCTAGAAGTTCGCTTAATGCTGTAAATTTTTTCCAATCTAATTACATCATTAATGAGTCAAGTTCAATGACGACATAATGTCAACAACAGAAAAAAAAAACACAGAGATCAACAAAACATCAATTAGCAAAAAAAAAAGAGAAAAATACTAAATAAGCTGTTTATAATGGAGTTTCACAATAAAGGCAACTCTATTTAAAGGCTTGCTGCGTACACTCTCAAACTTAGTGACAAAACAAATTTAGTACTAGCCGGAAATTTTAAATAAACATGAATTCAGCAATTATTTTCGCAATTTCGGTTTCTTTACTGATACAGGTGAGTAAAAACGCATATGAAATTTGTGTTCTATGTTGTGTTTAAATAATAAATATTCAACAGCTGATTGCTGCCAGGCCGCAATATGGTTCATATAATGGGTATGGTACAAATTATGGATATGGTACAAATAATGGATATGGTACAAATAATGGATATGGTACAAATAATGGATATGGTACAAATAATGGATATGGTACTAATAATGGATATGGTACATATAATGGATATGGTACATATCCATATTATGGAACACAAGGAACAACATACAATCAATCACCAACCTTTTCTCATCTCAGTGGGTCAACAGGGAATCCACTATTAGCAGCACTTGGATACAGCAATACAGCCTACGGAAACGGTTACTATAACAATGGTTATTCAACAAATCCAGCCATACTGGCCAATGAAGCAAATCAGATAAGAATTTGGCCTTTTGTTATGGGGTCATCATCGTATTCCAACAATGGCTACGGCACAAATTATGGTTACAAATAGGAACAGTAGAGATAAACCAAATCAAAACTACTTATATTTAGGTCTGCTTTTGTGTACGTCTCAAATAAAACTAGAAATTAATACATTTTTTAAGGTACATATAATGTAGCAAGAAAAAATTAGCAGCTTTTTCCAAACATTTTTTTAGATACAAGATGTTATTAATTTTTTTTAAATTTATACAGGTTACTGTACATAAAAAATACTTTATAAAAATTATTTTGTTTTTTTTTAAACAACTTTCCAGGTTTTTTATAGAGGACGCTTAAAATTACATTGAAAAAAAAACGTCCAAAACGGTTCGATGGATATGACCCCGGGGGATTTTTTATTATGGTGAAATTTGAAGTAAACAGTTAAAAAAATAGATTTATCGCTCTTTTTTTGTCTAGAAAAAAAAGAAATACGTACAGGAATTTAACGGGGATGCTTAAAGGACAAGATTACGAAAAAAATGCAATAATGTTCATTGAAATTGAAGCAATAGTTATCTATCGAATCTTTCTGGATGAAAGCCTGAAAAATTGCTTAAAAGAATTTGATAAAGTATTTTTTGTGTACAAAAACCTGTATAAATTTAAAAAATAAAAGCCTCTTGTATCTAAGAAAATGTTTGAAAAAACTGCTACTTTTTTCTTGTTACAAACGTTACACTTTTAAAACTCAGATGGACTGAACTTTACAAAAACTTTTTTACTAACTATCTAAATTTATTGTTCAGTATATTTATTTCTACAATATTTATTAATATGCCAATGGCTCTTGTGGTAAGAACAAAAAAATTAAATCATTAAAATTATCATTTAATATAAATGGCTTTTCTTTAAAAACATATTCCTTTTTCTTTATTAAACTAAAAGAATGCACTTTGCGCTATCCATTTACAATCCACAATTCTTGAGTTGAACAAAGAAAGTCAAGAATCTTATATGGGCTCTATGGTCTAATTTATTTTTAAATTCTTTCTAACTTGAGGTTATATCGATTTTTGATTCGAATCAGAAACTTGTGGCTATAAATATTTTAATATAAAACTTAAATATATAAGCAATCAACGAATTACTTACAAATTGTATTTCTTATCTTCAATAATATAAAAATTGTATCTTCGTTTTTTGTGATCTTTTATGTTAGCAGTTTAGAAATATAACAAAAAAAAATTAATTTGTGAAAAAGATTTTGTTCTGATATTAAACAACAAATTCCGGTTAGGAATAATTTTTCTGAAATGAAAAACTGAAAGCTAGAGCAAAGAATGCAAATACAACTAGCATTTTTACTGTCATTTACAACAATAATTCGTCTTGTTTTTAAATATGTTTTCATTGAAGTTGAGTGATCATAAGATTTGCACATAATTTTATTCATACAATTATAAATCGAATTAAAAAAGGCTTTACATTTTTAAGAAGATTTTTTGATACAGTTAATAAGGTGCTTTTTTCTAAAAAAATTTTTGATGTTTTTGAATTTTTCTTTGGAAAGTTATTATTGTTTGAAAGTGTTTTTATTTTATAGTTGTTTTTATTTTCAAAAAGATTTTCTGTATAGAATCAGTAATATTTTTTGTTAAAAAATTTAAATAATATTAATAAGAAATTAAGTTAAAAAATTTAAATAGTATTTATACAATTAAATAGTATTGAAAGCTCTATTAGGAGATTTAATTAATTTTTTGTGGCATATTTTGGCTCCTTGTAGTCGAAAAAAAAGGACTAAGATCAAACCTGAGCAAAACAAACTAAAAACAATACCTACCTCCTATAACAAACGATTTTATTTCAAAAACGTGTTACAATTTTTCAAAAATAAATCTATTGACTTTGATTTGTAATATGTTCTCTGTGCATGAATTTTAGTAAAATTTAATAGAAACCACGTGAACATGCTATACAAAGTGCCAACATCAAAATGCTATAGATTCGTTAATTTCAATAAAAAAAGAGATATAATGATTTTGAATTTTTATCATAATTCAAGGATTTTCAATTTTGAAAAACTTTTATAGTTACGTCATTAAAAAAGCAGAATCTTCAAAAATTCCACAAAAGTAATGCATTAACTTGATATTTTACACATACGCTTTGATATTATTAAGGACAGGTTCTCATCAAGAGGCCCAAAAACACGATGATGTTCTTGATTGTAGTTTTATAGAAGGAAGTACATTAATACCTTGAGTTTTTTGGCTCTTTTTTAGAATTTATTGATTTCTAAAGTGTAGGAAAATATTTTTTGGTAAATAAAAGTTTAACGTGAAGTGCCAATACGCACTTTCAAAAAAAAAATGTACTCAAATGGCCTCCATCGCACAGCACGTGCATGCCATCTGATATAAAAAATTTTTATAAATTATATTAGGGGTATTCACGGGTTGATGCGAATTGCCAGAATGTGAAAATGCAAGAAATTTTTCGCACTAACGCGTGAACATCAATATTGCAACTTTAGTGTTGCAACATTTTTAATATGACGAGTTTCAATTAAAAGTTAAAAAAGTGGTAAAAGAATTTCAAAATGCCTAAAAAAAGTGTAAAGCGCTTTTTAATTGACAATTTAATTGAAAATTCTTTACAGAATATTGAAAATATATACCAAGAAATACGTACGTAAAGTCTTTGGTCTTGTATATAAATAATGTTCAGTGCTTTCAGAAAGCAGTAGTTCAATGGATCTGGCAGATGAACTAGTGGACGAGGAGTTGGAAAAATTGTATGAAGACCTATTCAAAGTATTGGAAACTCGGCGTGGAATTTAATACTATGTACCAAAATCCAAAAGTTGGTGTGAAGATGTAATAGCACAGTTTGATGATGACCGACTTCGTCAAATTTTGAGATGCAGTAAAGTTCAATTCCAATTTCTTGAATCGTTGATATGCAACAGCGTTGAATATCAACACAAGAACTCATGTCAACAATTCAGCGTTTCTCTTCAACTTGCCATTTTGCTGTACAGACTTGAATCATCAAGTGAAAGTGCATCCATTCGGAAAATAGCAACAAATTTTGGCGTTGGAGATGGTGGCACAATCCAAAAAATTACAGATCGAGTCTTTCGTGCATTTCTTGAACTGAAGGATAAATACATTTTCTGGCCCAGCAGAGAAGAAAGGGAATGTATTGTGAAGGCGACATTTAATGAACAGCCTTCTTGTGTTGGGTATGTGGACGGCATAGAGTTTAAGTTGGCAGAAACTTCAGTGATAAACCCTATTTCATACTTTTCTCGAAAGCATGTGTACTCAGTTAAAGCTCAAATCACATGCGATATTAAGCTGCGTATTCGACATCTAACTATAGGTGCTCCTGGAAGTGTTCACGACTCTCGTATCTTCGCGTCTTGCCAACTATTTTCATGCACACCAATGGATAGCAGCAGATTCAGCGTATTCTTTGTCGAATACCGTTATTACTCCATACAGAGCAAACTCATCAGCAATGACACAGACACATCATAGTAAATTCAATTTACGCCATAGCAAATATCGTGTCCGAGCAGAACATTGTATTGGAGTACTGAAAGAGCGATTTGGGAGTCTAAAAGAATTGCGCCATCGTATTCGAACTGAGACCAACCACAAAGCATGTTGTTTATGGATTCTGGTGGCTTGCAATTCATCATACATAACATGTTAATTTCAGACGAAGATATATGTTGGGATTCGGGAGACAATGAAGCTAACTCTGAAGAAAATTCAGATGATCTTGAAGTCCCATATGATGTTGAGCCTCGCAACAAGTTCAATATCAAAGGCACTGCATACTTTAATGTTTAGCTAAAATCAGCTTCCTTAGAAACAATGAACAACAAAAACAACATCTTAACTAACAACTCCACAGCTTTTGGCCAAAATATTAGCAGCAGCGACAACATTAGCTTCAACAAAATCTACAAAATTTATTTTAAATCCCTTAACAAAGTTGATAATTCTTAACCCATTTTGGCCCGGTACCCGATCCCGTTGAAATTTTTTGGTGAATTTTGGAACTCAGGCTATTTTTGACCTAATCAAGAAAAATCCGTTAAAACTTTTTTCCTATCTGTAATGGTTTTTGAGTAATGGTTGGGGTAGTTTTCTACCCATTGGGCCAATAGATACTCTTATTTAGACAAAAACTATGTTTAGTGGACCAAAAGTTTATTTGAAAAAATTATGAAATTTCATTGAACAAAAATAAGTTATACATGTAATTAAATGAAAAATTAAATATATTTTTTTATTATTTATGTTTATAATATTTTTCAAAACATTTTGGGGGCAAGTTTATATTGCATTTCTTGCAAATGAACGGAGTTTTGGATGAACAAAATTTGCATCGTCTTGGTGGTGTGCCATCAGTGCGTTTACTAGGAAAATGCTTTGATTCGTTCTGATCAGATAGTTCTCTTATACCACTTGCACCTCTGGCGCTGCTTGTACCGGGGGCATCGGACACATTTTTAGTTGGCTTGTCCGACAATAAAATAGCTTGAGTAACTTGGGATCTAAATTCCAACTGTGATAACGGTTTTCTGTTCTCAGTCTTTGCCACTAAACAATCAAGTTCCCAGGCATTGACTAGCATATTGGAAAGCATATTTGTAAAAAAAGGCCACCACCACTTTTTCCACGTATGCCGAAGGCATTATCATGAAGGTCCACTCCTCCCATGTCATATTAAAAGTGGCAAATAGAAAAAAAGTGGAATGAAGATCCATATATTCTAGAACTGAAAGTACAATGTCTCAATACCTGTATTGTATTCTTTTATCATGCGTGAAACACTGATGTTTACATGTTTTTTTTTTTGTGTACGTTCATAGCGTCTGGCCGTAGCAAATGGTTCCACAAATTAATAATTAGATAACACATTAACGTTTGCATTATCTTTCCATCTGACAACAGCAAGCTCCTTGTCATGTTCGTAAGTGCCGTGTATTCGCCTTTTTCCATTTTTTCAGGCAATTTGGCTCCTCCAATTTGATTTGCTCGAACAGCTTGTGTGTCTTGAAACAGAAGAAATACGTATTTTTTACTGACTGTGGTAATTTAAAATTTACTGCAATATTTTAACTTCTGAAATGTATATAAATAATATTTACCTGTTGCAAGGAATCGGCGGTCACTTAGAAGCCACATGAGATGAAACGAAGTGAAGAAGTTATCAAAGAAATCAAAGGATCGGTGAACAGCAGTGACAACTTTATCTTCTTCGTCAGATGAATTTAAAACCGCCATTATTTCCTCCACTTTTAACGCCCGTTGTCGCTTCATGTTTAAATCAAGATAGTATTACCGTATTAAAATTGTATTTAAAACTTTAAGTAAATTGTCGTTTATTAGATAAATATATTTATCAATATTCACGTAATCCATAAACACTCGAAAAACTTGTTATAATGCCGAAATGTTTCCAAACAGCAGCAAAATATAAATTGCGCAGTAATTATGGCATCGTTTTCAATAAATGTCAAATTTATCCGAAAAGTATTAACACATTGTCCCAATGGGTAGAAAACTACCCACGCAGATTTAACGTCGCAAAACATAGGGATGGTAGTTGCAAAGGCAATTTTTTTTTCTTATATCGGTACTACCATCTATTCGCAACATGAAACGAATGTAAATATTATCATATGAAATATTTAAACAGTTAAACTTTTTAATAAAAAAATGGTCTAATTGGAGGCTTTTAATTAGTGGGAGGGGAAGGTGGTGGTTGTGATTGATTCAAGGTCATCGCAATACATACATGATAGCCGACATTCCAAATATTACTTATGTATCAACAAATAATTTTTATAAATTGTAGTTTCATAGAAAAGTCTATTTTAGTTCAGGGGTAGAAAACTACCCCTCTGGGCCAAAATGGGTTAAGAACTTCTTTTTATATTAAAAATTTATTAATGTAATGAATTTTTTAATATAATTATTAGAAATTTATTAATATAATAAATCGATATCTTACTAAAATAAACAAAAAGCACCATTCTTCATTTGGTATTCAAAAATACAAAATTAAAGTTGTACAAAAACAGAACTTCAGCATCCTTTATTAGAAAATTATTAGAAAAAAATGAATTAGTTATTTTTATTTTTTATGATCTATTGAATAATTACATGAATTAAGATTGTGAGCTTTAGATCAAGTGAGTTTTCAAGAAGGCAACAACAACAACAACAACTCTGTATAGAGTCAATCACTTAGCTGACTAGACAGTCTGTTTCGGAAATCGCTACATATTCCTCTTCAGTAGTCTTTGAGTGATTAAGCTGTGATTAACTCACTGTTAAAACTAGCATATGAATGTGCAGATCCTCTAATTCATTCTTATAAATTGTATGGCTGCTAATCATATGACACTTCAAAGCAGTATGCCATTTTAGATCACCGCCATCAACTCTATCAAGGGTTGCCATCTGTTCTAGTTGCTTCTTCATTTATTTCAATATTCATATTTTTATATTTTAACTCCAGCTCAAATCTCTCCATACGCTCATTTTTCTCCATTTCTAAAATTTTCAATCTTTCATCTCTTTCAATTTCTTTTACTTTCAGTTCAATTTCTTTTTTTTTTAAACTGTTGCTCAATGCTAAATTTTTCTTTATCAAACTCAAGTTGCTTTGCTTATAAAATTTTTTTCGTCGAGTTTAATTCTTTCTTGCTCGTTGCTCGTAAATCAACTACTGGTGAATTTGGTGACTGGTCAATGAACACTTCTTGGACTTCACTTGAAAATTGTGGCTTATTTAATTCCTTTATCATCTCATCTCATTGGCGTCGGAAGCGGGGGGGCAAGGTGGGCAGTTGCCCCCCCCACTTTTTTAGCTAGATAAACAATTTAAAAGGAAAAATTATTCAAAATATCAGTTTTTTTACAACGACAATATTTTTGTATTATATATTTTCCTCTTCTTTCTCTCTTCTTCATGTTTCATGTGAAGAAATTTTGGTGAACTTTTTTTGCACCACCATTTGTACTGCCCCCCCAGATGAAATTCGCTTCCGACGCGATTGTCTCATCTACAGTAAATGTCTCAAAAAAAGCACCTCCAACTGTACTTTAAGAATCGTACAAGTCGATTTCATCTGCTTTTTTCTCTCCAAAAAGTCTTTTAAGCAATGGTAGTGCGGACACATCTTTTTTAATTTATCTGGAAGAGAAAAACAAAAAAAAATTATATATCAACTTAAAGAACTAGCATTTAAGATGCAGATCAAGTTATCCCAACAAGCACAGCGATCAGCGCCTTCTTCTAACAAGAACTGTGTTGAAGTATAACGCTGCATCGCCGGCATTTGCAAAGAGGAATGAAAACATTGGGAGGATTATTGTTGACTTATTTTTCTTATTTTACCATTGACACTATTGATCCCGTTTTGAATATCCTCTTCCAAAATTCCAGACCCAGTGCCTTGTCTCCACTTTTCGGCTTTTCCAAATGAAGTTTTCAGATAGCGAACCTTCCATTTCACCAAGTCCCAAGTTGCATTGATTTTTGACTTATCCAAAAAATTTCTGTAAAAAATTTGTGCAGTTGGTTGCTGCAATGAAGGGTTTAATTTAGGTTGTTAAAACCTATGCATTTAAAAAATTTACCTCAAAGTTTCGAATTTCTAACAGATAATCCACAATTTGTGCAATTTCCGCTTCTGACCACTTCTTTACCTGTCTTATTTTTATTTGTTTTTCCATGTTATTTTTATTTTTAGTGTATGCAGCTTATTTTTATGCAATAAAATAAAATGTCGAATGAACAGTAAATATATTGCCACCTTATTTCAAAATCATAAAAAGTTATTAAAATCAACGTACAAACTTCACCTTTTTAAAGTTTTACCCAGGTGGCAACCTTGTTTGAAAACAACAAAAACATGAATCAACTGTTTAGTTTCACTGCTTGTGCGTTCTCGCAATTGGTTTGAGCAGTGCATAATTCAAGAAAAGTTGCAAAATTGCTTCCAATGTGTTTATTGTTGGAATGATGCGAAAGTTCAGAAAATATCATGTATTTTCGCATCGTCGCAACTGCGTTTCGCATCAACCCGTGAATACCCCTATTATATTTATTGGAGCTTGAACCTATCTATATTACAAAAAAACTCAATAACATGTGAGTTTTTAGTACCGTTTTTTCAAATTTTTCGATCTTTAACGATTTCGATCTCTTCGAATGATTTTTCGATCTGTTAAAAACAACCGGCCAATATTATCTGAATTAAGGTTAAGGATCCAATAAATTTTATCTTCTTTAAAATAAAATAAAAATCCAAGCCAATCTAGTAAGTGGTTCTTGAAATATCGTGAAGGCCAGTTTGTAAAATATAATTTTTCAGAAAACGCATTTCAAGATTTCGTTAAACGATGTTTTCGAGTGCGTTTATGAATTTATGGGTTCCTTTCGTATGCGATAAATTTTTTATGCACTTGTTATCGGCCAAACCGCTTTGGGAACATATTCTACACCATCATAAGCTATCGAAAAATTAAAAAAATAAATTGAGTTTTTAGGTCGAGTTTCATGAGAATCTTCTTAAAGTACTCTGAGTTCGAAATTTTGAAAAATTGAATGAAACTTCGCTATCTTTCATACAAAAAGACGCCACTTGACTAAAAAACTTCATAATTTCGAGCACACTGGCGTGTGGCCAAGTCGAAGATAATTCCATACTAGTTTTCTTTTCTGCATAACTTAGATTGTTGTAACTCTCTAAATGCTCCAATACTAAATTTCACAATTAGAAACGCACACAAAATGTAAGCATAAATTATCCAAACAAACAACTAGTATATTTGATAAAAATTAAATGGTTAAAAGGTTCACATTAGACACACGCAATATCATCAACAACACCAACAACGGAAAGCCACATAAAGACACGCATAAACGGCTGGCTCAAATGACGACAGAAATATTACAGTGACGTTTATAATAATCATGACGTCACAATATTTTTACCCTAAAGAGCAAAGTATGGTGAAAAAAACAAGTTCAAACAAAATACTCTCTTAAATCAGATGAATTTTACCTTCAGCCAAGTTCAGTCAAGTGCCAAATTTGGTAAGCTTGTTAAAAAAAGCCCGGCTTTGAGAAAAGCAAGAATTGAGTGCGTGTTGGCATTGAATTCAGTTGGTTGATGAACGGCTTCGGTGCACAAACAAACACACGAAAACAACGAGCAACAACCAAAAATATAGCAGAAAATTTTAAGCACCCGTCACACGATGTGAAGAAAGTGTAAAAGACTGCAAATAGAAAAGTATCTGAAAGATACAGCTAAAAAACTGCAAGACTGAGGCAAAGAGCGAGTAAGCGAGAGTGAATGTCGGTGGCGTTCATGTAAAATGGCTAAAAGTAAATAAGAGAATATGTAGAAATTGTTTAGATGTAAGCAGCAATAAATTTTAAAAAGAGCAAAATAGATTGGCTCCAAGCATTCCAATAAGGCAGCTGAGTAAGATACCCCGGCCGCTCTACCGCTTAAGATGATGCATTCATTTAGCAAGTTCAAACTGGACAAGCGAATCAGTCTTTAAGCGAACTTGCAACAACGCGGAACGGTGCAAAAGAAAGTTTGTTCAGTGCGGAAGAAAGAAAATAAAAAATTAAAAAAAAATCTTTAAAGCAGTAGGCTTAAAAATTCAAAATTAATAACAAGGAATTTTTCTTATTAAGAAAATTAAGCCAAATTAAAGGAAATCTTATCAAAATTTTTTTTAAAAAATATTTTGTTCTGTTTTAGTGCCAAAGCAACACAGCAACTTAAAGCCAAATAATAATTAGCTTAACTTAAGATTTACATTGCTGGAAATATGGTAAGTAGCTATCAAAGTATATCAAAGTTGTTTTGATATCGTATCTACAGAATCGTATCTCCAGAATAAAACCAATTGTTATTCAATGCAGCAGCATTGATTGGCACAGTTACCCAGTTCAAGAGTTTTATTTTTGTTTGGCTTTTTATCAAAAACAAGTCTCACTTGGCAAACAATGCACGCCATAATTAATGTTTATTTTTAAATTTGTGTCTCCAATTGTTTTTAACTTATTTCTTGGATCAAACTTTCTTTTTGGACGTTTATTTTACCAACATTTCGACAATTTTAAAATTTTTTGTTATTTACTTAGCTGAAAGATAAAGATTTAGATAAGATAGATAGATAAGATATAGATATAGATATAGATATGATATTGTGGAATTTTAAAGGTTGGGAGACGTTTAAAATATTTGCTATCTACTTTTACTGACACACCCCTCTAAATTGTCAGATAAATGTAGCAGGGGCAGAGTTTCGAGGAGGCTTTTCAGGAGGCTTTAACTTATTTATTAGTATCTTAAGAGCTGTGAATGTAGTCAAATCTACTTTTTGGAAAAAAAAAAAATTCAATAACAATCAATTTTTACTTACACTCTGGTATATGGAATGCATTAGGAACAAAGAAATCTTCGTTGTTAAATTATTTTAAGGTACTATTACAGTGTGTAGCTATAAAAAACACATTTTTTATTAATTTTTTAAAAAAACACCTTTTAGTAGCTATAAAAAACACCTTTCTTATTAATTTTTTTTACCTAGTATTAATATTAAAATTATTCATGAAGAAATACAAATTTTTTTTTGTCTTTATAGTTGTTAATTTTCTACAGGGCGTTGATGTTTAAAAAATTGTTGGAATTTGCTTCTCGTCTCCAGCATTTACAAAACGTCTGAAAGTACAAAATCAAAGTGCTTTCTTAAGTTAAAGGATGTAGTAGGAGCAATCAACAACCTACGCAAATAAAAAAAAAAAATACAAAATATTGGCATGCATTGAAAAGAAAATGTACAAGAAACCCCCTTTTTTGCCGAAACTGTCATCCATACAAAAAAAAAATTTCAAGGTTTTTTGGCATTTTATAGGTCTAGTGCTTAACAGAATCTATAAGGATCACAATGAATCAAGATTCATTAAAATCGATGAAGTAGAACTCCAGATATCTTAAAAGATTCGAAAAACCTTGTTTCGAGAAAACGAGATTAAAGCTTTAAAGGTTCTTGAATATCACACAACAAGCAAATATAATATATGTTATAAATTTTTTTGTATATGATATTTTTTTCTAAAATTTACCTTAAGAACCATATTCTAACGAATTGATTTTTAATTTTTTTCACACTGTATTAGTACCTTAACCACCAATATAAAGTTCAAATATCAATACAATGACTTCAAATGAGGTTAAAAGAATAAGAGGCAGACCTCAGAAACTATACAGGTTTATTTTGCGTATGTTTTTTATTTATGAATGCAAACGAAACTGCAAACTTTAAGAAAAAATACTCAAGGATATGTAATAATGTTTTCATTCTTCGCGCACACTAACACTTAAATGACTCACTAGTGCTGGCATTAGAGCTCATATGCAGGAATGTTGTAGTTAGGGCTTGCAATCCCGGGATCCCGGAGTTTTTCTGGTCCCGACAGTCCCGAGATTGAAAATTTAAAATCCATGGATTTTCGGGATCCCGGGATTTGGTTAAATTTTCAAGAAAAATTTATCCAAAAACTTTTTTAAATAATATTATAAAAATTTATTAAAATACAGTTTAAGAACAGTTAGCTTTAAAAATGATTTTCATCTTTTAGTAATTAATTTATTATTACCTTTGCCGCCAAAATGCTATACATGCTGTCCATTTGAAATTCTTTAGCTTAATAAGGCTTAACAACATGTGGGATCATGTTGGCGCAATGCTTAATTTCAAGTTATTTAGCCATCACACAATAAAGTTTTTGGAAACGTTTTATTTTAAATAATATAATTAAATAGTGAATTTTTTATAATTATTTTTAAAATGTTTTTTTAAAAATGGTCAGAAGAAAATCTATTTTTTGTTGTGTTATTTTTAAGACTTGATCTGGACTTGTTCCTTTTTGAATAAGTGTATTTGACCAACTTTTGAATTTATATAATTCCTAGCTCAAGCTAAATGGTCTGTTTTTTATGCAAATACAAAATTTATTAAATTTTTATCCTCCGACGTTGTGCTGGTTATTTTTTAGCTTCTTCAGGAAATTTGATAATATCTTAAAACGAATACAAAAAGTGATATTGTGGTAAGAATATAAAAACAATAAATACAAAAGATTTTTTAGATGAACAAAATTATAAGACAGAAGAACTAAAAGCTGTTGATTTTTAATACAAAACAAAATTTAACAACCAAACATGAAATAATTAGAACTTCACTATTCCGCTCACTATTCTTTTCACTGTTAACTTTTATAATATTTTTAAATTATTTGCTTAAATTGCTTTTTATGCAAAATAAACTTTTTAAAAAATAATTTTTTTGCGTTTCATTGCTATTAAAATTCGTAGAACACTGTTTTCGGTTTCCAAAAAAATTGTTATGTCCGGTTGCTTCAATAACATTTAGTTTACAATCGATTTCAGATTTTTTTACGTATACGTATGTTATTGTAAAAAACAAGAACTTTCAATTATAAAAATTATTTAAAATTTTTTCAATACAGTTGCAATCCCGGAAAATTTTTAATCCCGAACATCCCGGGGTCTCCAAAACAACCCCGAATTGCAAGCCCTAGTTGTAGTAGAAGCAGTAATATTTTTTCAACAATTCATTGCATTACTTCTTAACACATAATACTAATATATAAATAAGCAATAATGAATACGAATAACTGAAATAAATTTTAAGCTACTTCTTTAGTTTACTAGGAACTAGAGGCAAATGCAGCTAAATAAATTATAATGAAATTAATAAATGCAAGTACCAAAAGCATAGGTACTTAATCTTAAGTTAAAGTATTGAATCTAAAATAAAATATAGGGGAAAGAGCTGGGTTGTGAACCGGGTTTTGTTTTTGGACTCTAACTTTTCACAGAAAAACGGTATCGAATATTCCAAGATACCGTTAGAACGATAAACATAAAACGCAACTTTTAATGCAGAAAGATTAGCATTTTGATTATAATTTCACTCTCTACGGCCAATTTTCTAAGGACGTGATATTTGACTCCTCCAATAAAAGTCTGAAAATACGAATTAAAACACCCATAATCTTACACTAAGTAAAGACTTCATTTATTTAGAAGGCCTCAATACACAAAACTAGTATTAATGAAGCCACTTTTACTAAAAAAATCAAAATGAATGGAAGTGTTATTTTTTTTTAAAATTTTCATCATCTACATCCAAATCGGTGTCGCAATGTTTGCATGTGAAGTACGATCGCTTTCCCATGTTGGCTCACTTCAAGTGAACAGGCCGGCCACATTTGTTGTATTCGATGGAGTTTTTGGGGGTCAATTCTCCAGGCAAAAACAGCAACAGATGGTGCAAAAATCAATATCCTCATCAGATGGTTCTGATGCTTGTTTTGCCTTGGGACACTTGGTTGGTGCTGGTTGTGCTTTCTTCGGTGCTGCTTTTCTGGCAGTTTTGACTTTTCTGCTATTTATTTTTTGCTTAAGATTATCCATTTTGCTTCGTTTATTTGGCTTGTCTTGTAAAGCTTGCCTTGTAAGAGCACAATTTTATCCAGAAGTGATGAAACACCGGTGCTTTCTGACGATATTTGACAGTAGAAATCTACTACGAAAAATGGATGGTTCATAACCCAACTACCACAGTGGTTCACAACCCAGCCAAGACACTATTTTGGAAACATCAAAATCAACGACATCTCCAATCATATTTAGACATAACCAAATATTGGATCATAAGATATAATCAGAACACTAGATAAATATGCATTACACTTACCTTTTTGTAATAATTTCACTCACTTTGATAGCACTTTATCCTATATAGGATTGAAAAAAGTGTTTGCAACAAGTATTCAAACACGATGTCTGAAGCTGCCACAAGCAATACGTCTGTACACTTAGGTGTAACTACAAAAACTGAGATATGTCATAAGACAAACTTGACAGTTGCACGAATGGCGGTATGTCAATTAGGGAAAGAAAAATAAGTAATGATTTACTATCAGCCCGGTTCTCAACTCAGGCCTTTCCCTTATGCATGTAATTAAACTCATGAAACAAGAAAGTTTATACAATATTGACATGAATTTGTTTTCCTTTTTTTTTTTTTAAATAATATCTAATCTTACGTTAAAGTATTGAAGCTTTAATAATAAATTGTAAATGATAGAATAGACTGCAATTTACACACGATCAATAAATCCAAAAACAACTACAGAGAGTAAAAAGTTCGAAAAGTGGATACTATGGAAATAGACCGCAATAGTTATTAATGTGTCAATATCACTGTAACCATGGTCTTAGAGCCACAATTTTACCATTTAAAAAAATAAACTGAATACGAAGATCTTTGATTTCAAATGGAGGGCTGTTGAAAAGCCGTAGAGCAACAAATTTTAAAAAATTTAAGAATTTCCTTAACGTTTGCGGGGGTACCGTTGCAAAAGTTTATCTATTAACTTTTCGGCTTCTTACACATGGAGCAATTGAAAAGTAACGCAACTGCAACAAAAGTTGCTAGTCAATGTATGTATACCAGGCATGCCAACTGGTGGGGAATTCCCCGATTTGCGGGGAGTTTAAAGTTGATCGGGGAATTGGAGAATGGCCTCGTATTTAAGGGTAATTTCATAATCAATCTAATTTTAATGATTATCTGAGGGAAATTTCATATATTATCTAAAATTTGCTGGAAACTTGATTTTAACACGTTAACTGCCATGAGGCACATACCTCAATTATACCACATGCCTCAATAAAATGTCCACGTAGGCTCTGAGGCACAGCGTATGTGCCTTAGTATATGATTACACTTTAGAGGTCATGGTTTAAAATTAGTACTTCGAAATGCAAATCTGTAAACGTTGTTCAATTCCGCATGACCTGGCATACCTAAACCTATCATTTTGATACCCCACGATTAAAAAAAAACCCCCTTTTACTGGAGTATATTACTGTCACTCCGTTTGTACTGCCCATAAGGAAGCGTGGTAGGTATAGAAAAGTATATATATTCTTGATCAGCATCATCACCAGAGTCGATTTAGCCATGTCCATCTTTCCGTCCGTATGTCTGTCCGTGTGTCTGTGATCATGATTGCAGACGTAATTTTCAAGCTATCATCACGAAATTCAATATTTAAGCTTTTATCTAAAAAATAAAGGCCAAGTTCAAAAATAAGCCAAATCGGTACAAAACCACGCCTACCTCTTATACAAAGTGACTTTATCAAAACGGTAAATTAGGCCGCGAGGTACATGTGTTGTGCCTCAATAAAATATTTCAAAATTTCACAGAGACATAAAAAAAATTTTTTCTGATATTTTGTTTGGATTTTCTGATACCAAAATACACCACATCTGTAAAAAAAAAATGGCCCGTTGGACCCGATATTTTTTTTGTATGGTGGCAGTTAAATGTAAAATGTAAATTTTTTGATACAATGTTCTTCTTGCATAAAAATTTATTTAACATTAAATACCAAAAAAATCCATGTTGCCAAACTAATTTTTTAATGGTACATTTCTGTAAAATTTTTTAATATTTTTTTTTAACCTTGGAAGGAATTGCACAATTGAAAAAAACTGACACAAGGATTTGCATTTCAATGACATCATAAACGTTATAAGTTTGTTAACTTAGCATACCTTAGAATCGGACCATCGATATATTGTAGCTTCAGGATTTGAAGTCACGACTAAAAAGATACATTTTCCTTTTAGATAGTTAATTTATAATGTATTATGTTTTTATCAAAATGAATTGCCTCTGTAATTCCAAAACCGTTCGATGGATTTGAATAAAATTTAAGCAGCTTCACGCTGTGGCGTGACTTGTTTATCTGAAAGCATAGTTTGCAATTCAGTTTAAAATTGGAGTGGCTTGCAACTTTTTAAGCTATTGCGTTGTAGTTGCATTACTTTTAAATTGCTTCATGCGTAAAAGGCCTTAAATGACAGACTTGAGCGTCGCACAGTGTACCCTCAAAATGGGTATTAATTCACTTAGAAGATGGAGGGAACTTTTAATTTTTTTTTTTTGTTGAAATGGGTCCAAATTAGCAAAAAACTGTCCGTAAATCCATCTGTTTGTCTGTCTGTCTGCTGAGACGATCAAAGCCGTAAATTTAAAGCTATTGTAATAAAATTCGGTATTACGCTTGTATAAAAGATAAAGATTGACTTCGAAAATGAGCCAAATCAGATGAAAATCACGCCTGTTTCCCAGACAAAGGGACTTTATCAATACGGTAAATTCTCTTAAAATTAAACTCATCGGCTCAAAAGATAGCCAGATTTAAAAAAAGTATTTATTATAACGTTGATTTTATATGATTTAAATTCAAATTCTAAATGTTTGATAGTTTAAATCATACTTGATTTTAAATACAAATTCTAGTTGTAATAAGTTCATTTAGAAAAAACTTGAATATTTATTATAACTTTATAGAAATCTAAAGGCAATATAACTACACGCTCAAAAATCTTGGACTAAATTCTAGTAAATCCCGTATTGTATATATAAAAACACCGAAACTGTATTAAAATTTAATCAACGTATATATTAAAATTGATTTTTATTCTCTTATAGAACTGAATTTTAATATTGTACATGCTTGTATTAAAATATTTTCGACAACAAAAAAACGAAACATGTGGGATTCGAACCCACTACGTTTAGGCTATAAGTTTTTGGCTCTACAAACTGCTCTATGAAGGCACATGTATAAAGAAATGATACACATGCATAAGAACCGAACTAAGCCGAACGCTGTTTTTAAAGACCAATCCAACCTTTATTAAATATTATTCCAGGTTTTATTAAAAAATGTCTAGTATTTTAAAGAGTTTGAATTCTAATAGAATAAGCATTAAAAAATGCATGATTACAACGATTGGATTAAAATGTAGTCCAAGATTTTTGACTGTGTATAAAATCATTTTGAGGCAGGACACCACGATTCCTAAAAAATAAAAGGCTACTGTCAAATCTTTTCTTTTTACAAATTAAGCGAATGATATGCTTTTGTGAGACAAGAAGTGAATTTTATTTTTGAAATATACCATAGCTTATACTCTTGAGAAGAATGGGACTACACTCAAAAAATTTTTGTGTAAAAATTGCTAATAACTGCATCTATTCTACGAATTTTATTCGTAGTTTTCAGCCACGAATAGGGCTCGTAGAATCAACATATATTAGTATATATTACGAATATTTTATTTGTATTCGTAAAAAAACCAATGTATTGTACGAATGCATTTGTTACATTTGTGAATGATAATAACTTCTTATCACGAAAAAAAAATATTCTGTCTGAGCTGGATTTTGAACTTCGGCTCTTTTACTTACGGGCCACGCACTCTACCAGTTGGCTACAGTCACTTTACAATCATACAGTTCCTTAAATTCTGTAGCTGTTCGACAAACTAGGCTAAACGATTTCGGTTTTTAATTTTTCAAACTCAACTAATAATATGTACGGTCAACCTACGAATGCATTTGTTCTACTAATATTATTTTTCATTTGTAAATGGTACGAAAGCATTAGTAAATACTACGAATGTAATGAAAGAAATTACGAAGTTATTCGTACGAGAAATTAACGAATATTTTTAATTATATGTACACAATCATTCGTACAATGCACTAATATGAATTGATTTATTTTTGTTTACGAATATCATTAGTATATAAAACAAATATATTTGTAGATAATAATGATAAGGATATCAAAATAAAAATACTTTGTTTATTGTAAGAATATTTGTAGAATGCACAAGTGTTTTGTTCACTAATACATTTTTTGAGTGTACAATATGGTTTTAACAAATAAAAAGGAGTTGACTATACAAAAGTGGCAGCCAGAAGGTACTTTTTAAGTTACCGTGTATGAATTGGACAATTCATACCACTATCCAACCAATAATAGATATCTAAAAAAAATCAAGTTTTCAATAGCAAATACGTTTGTAAAATATTTTATGAGCAACTTATATAATTGCTTAAGCAACATATTTAACAATTGCCTACATGAAAAAATATGAATCGAAGTGTGTCTTTTTAGTATTTACATTAACGAAAATCATTCTAGTTTTATCACTAAGTACTAGCTTATGTATCATAGACCAGTGCCTCAAAAGTATAAGGTAATGGTGAATGTTCACAGACAATTGCAAACGAGAGTCAGAAAAGAAGACACTTTTCAATCAAAATTTTGGTTTAAGGAAATTTTTAATTTTTAAAACTATATTTTTAATCTTAGTTTAGTTTAATTTAGCTTGGTCGCGAACCTACGCTTCTAAAAGAAGCTTACTTGCATTCGTAATGATGCAAAATAAGCGAAGCCATGTTAACAACTGAGTTGGACGAGTGGATATGGTGTTGGACTAGCACATCAGAGGACATGCGCTCAAATCTTGAATTGGTCAGAGTAATTCTTTATTTTAAGTTTATATTTATATTATCGTTATATAGTTATATAAAGCTAGCTATATAAAGTTTAGCAAACAAAATTTGATGGTTGTCAAAAAAAAAATATGTGGCTTTACAAAAACCTTAATTCAACGAATTAAGGTAATTTTTTCTATTATTGTCGTAATAATTAAGAAGAAAACTATGGTGCGGGTCTTTTTCCCTTATATCCTCTAACAAAGCCAATAACCTCTTTTGTCCATACGCTAAGTACAGGAAAGATTAAAACAACGTTTGCCAGGCCAGCTACTTACATAATCAAATAAAAGACTACAATTAATAACATCATAAAAATTTCATTTTCGTGTATGTGACAAAATGCATGTCTTTAAAAAAGATGTTAAGTAAAATGTTATAATATTTCTTTTAAGCGCTTATGTGATCTTCAAACCTACTTTTACTTGCTGGGTACGTTAACGTTCCCATCAACGCCAGCTTATGCTGAACTTTCTATGAAGTCGAGCTAACCGATAAAATGTGTCAAAGGTATCATAAGTATTTAATGAATGCATCTGGTAACAATAAAAGTCGTTTAAATATTTATTTGAAATCTATTTCTATTCAATAAAAATGCAATATGAAACATAAAAAATCATAAGAAAACAACTAAATGCTTTTCTTGAAATAATTCATTAGAATATAAAATAGTAAACAGAGATGGCTTTGTTAGTTTATTTATACAAACTCCAGATGCTTTCTTGTTATGTTTAATTTGCATAATGCTTTAATTAGTAAAAACTGTAAACATAAAGTAAAAAGCTTTGAATTCGACTATTTACTGACGCGAATGAATGCTAGAATAAAAATTCACGAATAATAATTCGCTTAGCTGGAAGAATTTTTGCAAATAAATGCTATGTCATATGAAAGGTAGCCAGATGTG
The DNA here is from genome assembly GCA_963920525.1 of Dichetophora obliterata. Classification (NCBI taxonomy): domain Eukaryota; kingdom Metazoa; phylum Arthropoda; class Insecta; order Diptera; family Sciomyzidae; genus Dichetophora; species Dichetophora obliterata. The sequence continues at coordinate 171,103,577 of OY986438.1, forward strand.
CAATTTTTAATTGATTTAATTTTTACAACAAAAACAATTTTTAAGTCATTTTTTGAGTAAAAAGTCAATATTTTGGACCTTTTTTGACATAATTATAAAACATAGTTTCACTGACTTAACGGTATAGTTCAACCTCTTTTTTGTAAAGTGATTTTATTGAACTTTTGAACAAAAAAAATTTGAATGAAATATATTAATGGACAGTGGAAACATTTGCATCGAAAGACCAAACTTTGATTTTCATGTTGTTTTTTTCTCATTCTTACGTAACGATGTTTTATAAAAAAGTCTTTGTACTAAAAATTTCTACAATTTTGAATATATGTAAATGTTTTTTATGTCAAAATAACACACATTTTTTAAAATACACAATGAAGAAATACACAAAAAACTCCGATACTAAAAAGTATTATAATAATAAAATTACCGTTAGTTGAAAAATTTCGAAGGATGTGGCAAAAACTAAGTATGTTACATTTTAAGTTGGGATGCACTTAATATGTGTACTTAGTTTGAGCGAAATCTATTGAGCCATTTAGATTTGTATAAAGGCCAAACAAACAAGCAAACAACCAAACAGGAAATGAGTTTTATTATTATAGATTAAAGAAATATTAAAAATACTTTTAAATTTTTTATCAACTAATAATATAATTTCATATTGTAAACCTTTTTTTTCTAAAATAATAACAAAATTCTTGTCTTATTTTCGTACCCATTCGATAGTGTCCCAATCTAAATTTCGATCGGGCTTACTGCGAATGTGTCTCTTTCTACTGAATCAAATACTCGCACTGTCGTTAATCTTTAACACTCACACCTAGAACAATAAAATTAAATATAGCGTGCTAGTATTGATATTAAAATTTTTATTGTCTTAAGAGACATATTCATCAATGATTTTGTCTTTGTTTACTAAATTACATATTTATACTTACGTTGCTCAAAAAGTTTATTTGTAAGTCACTTTTTATGTTTCCTTCAGAACAACTCATTAATTTCCATCAAAACAATAATTTCGTGGTATAAAGTCTTTGTTATGAATTGGTGTGAATTAATATATGATTTTACTAAAGTTTAATATTCCCATTCCTATAGAAAAAATGGGTTAGAAATGATTGCAAAAATGAGCAAGGATTGATAAATTATTAGCTGCTGTTACGTTCTATTTTGTTATTAATCAGTTATTTTTGGACCCAACCCACTAACTTCATAATTTTTAACTTAAAGAGGTGGGTCTTCAGGTGGTTTTTAGAAAGCACAATTGAGGGCTGCACTTGAGTTAATGCTTTTTTTTCTGTTCTTTGAGTTTTAGCTTCGAAGTAAATGCTTTCCATTTAAGTGGTTGCAAAATATTTATTATTAATATTTATTATTTAGAAAATTACTTTCCTTTTTTGAGTGTTGCATTTTGTTTTATAATGTATTACTTTGCACTTGCTTCGTACTTATTAACTGTGAATAGTTTGTATTTGAATTTGTATTTGGGATGGACATTTTTGTGGTTTGTTTTTTTTTTCTGGATAACCCTACTTTAAATGTATCAATATATTATGGGGAGGTTCTTCCTAAAGGGACCAAGTAACTCGTGCTGCGCTATTTGGAGGGCTGCATTTGAGCTCCAGTTGCAATATAAAAAGAGATAGTTATCAACAAAATGAATGTGATCAAAATCGATGGAAAAATTTAAGAAACGTGTATTGCAATTTGTTTTTTGAAGAATCACCTAAAAAAAATTTTAAACTTTAATGGTGGAACTTTCTAGCGCTCAAACCTAGGTTGGGTTTTGCTTGGTTTAGGTGGCGGCTTCACATAATTTTTGAACAACAGTCCTTCAACGTCCTTTTTTCAAAAACATTTCTGTCATTACTAACATTTTTGCGAGCTGCAGATGTAGATTATAAAATACCATTAACTATATTTTTTGTATGCTTCTCATTACTTCAATTTCATTAGCAAGCACAGCACTTGATTTATTAATTTTTTTTCTTTATGATATAATATATGATGTCATTCATTAGATGATCAGCGTATAACTTTTCACATGAATGTTCATTTTACAGAGCACAGATCGTTTAAAATAACTTTGTAGAATTTTTAATTTGATGGTAATTTCTTGAGTTTGAAACAAAGAATGGCTGAATGGATCAATCAGACAAACTATGAAACTAATTTTTTCACCAATTTGAAAAATGCTTCTACTGTTATACTTAATTCACCAAAAGAATTAATACAGTGAATTTCTAAAACAATTAATGGAATAGAGAAGCAAATTACGGTTTTCACTGCCAAAACTGTTGTTTAAATTAAGAATTGAGTTTCATTCTCTTTTAAGAAAGTTAAATACTTTGCTTACAGCGACTTCTACATACTTGTTGATATATTCCACAAATTCTGCGCCACATCATGGCATCTCTCGAAGCTTAATTTTGAAAACGAAACCTTTTTAATTTTAATTAAAAGGTAATTTAAATGAATAAATCATTTCCATTTTTTATGAGAAACATTCGAATAAGTTAATGCGCTGAAATAAATTCTTTTAAACGAATTTTGAGTTAAAATTAAAAAGAAAGTTTGCGTAGTCAAAATGAAACTTAAAAACTTAAGCTTACAAAATTAAAATTTTTAAATTTAAATATATTTTAACAGATTTTGAATTAAAATTGCAAAGATTTTTTTTTCAAAACTAACCTTATGAAAACTTCGAGAGATGGCATATTCTGTATATAATAAGAAACAATTACAAAAGGTTGATTTGCCGAGTTAGATTACTTGTTACGGATTTTAAACTTAAACTGAAAAAGTTTCGTAATAAAAATAAACTTAATATTTATAATAATATTATAACATAATATGAACTATAATATGCTTAGTTGGATCAAGACAATTGTTCTCTATTCTAGGAGAAATTGTTCTCATATCAATACTCGTCTTTAAAAAAAAATTGTTCTCTTTTTCGAATTATTTTCGATTAAAAAAAAAAAATTTCTAATTTTTAGCAAATTGTTCTCATTTTAGGAAATTATTTTTAATAATATAGCAAAATTTAAAAATTTTTATTAGTAAAGGAACTAGCAAATTACAATGAACAACAAAATAAATTTTTTCCAAAGTTATACAGTTCCGACAAAGGACTCTGGTATAGGAACAAAAAATATATATTTATCGGCCTTTTGAAAGTTTAGGTCTTAGTTTAATTTTTGGCGGGCTTAAATTGGCCCCTTTTGTACATTCTCATAGTGAATTGGCATAGGAAACCATGTGACCCATACATTAAAGGTATATGATGTGTTCAACAGATTTATGTAAAATATTTCGAGGAACATTTTGTTTAAACATTTTAACCCTCTATTTTAACTCTTCAATCTGTGGGTCTTTTTTGATCCTTTTGTGGAAAAAATCAAAGAAAGCCCATACAATAATACAGGGATCTAACGTGTTGAAATGTAAAAAAAAATATTTTCATAAAATTCTACTATAAGTTTTTGAATAGCCCAAAATTCATCTTGAATGCCAGAAATAAGTCAACACATGAAATGTGTAAGAGGGCTAATTTTTATACTTAATTAGAATTAAAATTAGTGCAAAACTTTGTTTTGGGTTGTTAGTTTGTATGAAAAAATGTGTTACATAAAATGTCACTATAAGTTACCTTGCAAAAGACAGCTCTTCATATCATATACACAATTTATTTTAACTTAGAAATTGGCGTTTATTTTGGAAAACCCGTTTAGCACCATACACTTGTTCGTTACCGAAAGAAACCTTTGACAACTCAGCCGTTTCTGGTGACATTATGGATGATATTGAAATTCGACAGGTATTTTGCCACAGGACACTGAGAGGTATGTTTAGCTCATAACTGTGGTGTCAGTGGCTGCTGTTTTTGCAAAACGAAGAAAAGGGAGTAATGTTTTCTATGTTAGAGGGCCGTTCAAAAAGGCCGAAATTCGAAACAAAAGCAATTTTTAATATTTCACAGGATCTACAAAAAATAAGTGTTCTTATTTTGTTAGCAGAAAAAGTTCGGAAATAAACTTACTTCTGCATTAAAAAAAACCTAAAAATTTTTAAATACTTGCATATAGAAAACAAATAAATAATTAAAATAATATAACAAGTAGATTCACTTTAAAAAACCCGTCAAATCTCGTTAGAGCATATGTCAGAAGGGATGAAAATTTACAATTCTATGTTTTTGCGTGTAAGGAATCGATTGATAAGCTTGATTTTTTTTAAATGAACCCTAAGTGGGTCTTCAGTACAAAATTTGCTAACATGGAGGGGGGGGGGGAAGGTTTATTTTATTCCTTTTTCTGAAAAACTTTACAACATGTCGAGAGTATTGTGTCAAAATTTCATTTACGAAGAGTTTTTACCACTTTTTTTTTTGTTTTACAATAACAATTCACCGAAATTTATAGCGAAAATCTCAGTTTTCTCTTCCAAATGCTGCCGAAAATTAAAAAAATCGGAAACATGAAAAAACTCTCCGTCACTATCAAGAAAAATATATCACCTTTCAGATGATCCGGTAACGAGTTATGGTGTTCACCGCAAATAAACTTTTTTCGAGGCGCCTCCGGTGAGTCGCTGTCACGGACTTATTTATCGATATTTTTAATTGTAAATTTTTCCAAAGATACTTCAGATAACATAGTATAACGTGTGTATGAAATAAATGAACCAACATAATCGTTATCTCCAAAAAAAATTATGAAGACATGCCCTTTTTCAAAATGGCATATCTGAATTTAATATTTAATGAACAAATATTAATTTCGTTGGTCGCCAAATTGGTTCAGACCAAAAAAAAGTTCACCAATCAAAAGCATTTTTTATAAACTATTTAATTTTGGGACCCGAATAAGGAATCAGATTTTCCCATACAAGTCGATACACTCTAATATACATATTAATAAAAAGTTGAGTACAAATTTATGCATTTAAGCAAGCATTTACCAGAGCTGCAAAAGAATGCATTCAATTTTATTTTATTCACAAAAAAGTGAATCACTGAATAACGAATGCATTCAATAAATGCAAAATTGATTTATAAATAAAATTTTTAATTTACATTCATTTTTAAAAAAATTATTAGTTCCAATTATTAATTTTCGTTAATCAGAATAATGAATATATTTTTTTACTCATTTGAATGCTATTCACAAAGAATGCGATTCACAAAGAATTTCAGAATTTTCTATTATTCTATTTTTAGTCATTATTCATTTTCATTCATTATTAATTTTTTATTAATTATTAATTATTATGTTATTATTCAATTTTTATTCATTATTCATATGTTATTCATTACTCATTTTATATTAATTTTTCCTTTTTTATTCATTATTCATATTTCATTCATTACTCATTTTTATTCATTATTCTTTTTGTATTCATTATTTATTTTTTTTTTTTGAAAAATTTATAAATTGATTTATAAATTTAACTTTTAATTCACATTCATTTTTAAAAAAATAATTAATTATTCATTTCAATTATTCATTTTCGTTATTCAAAATAATGGATAAATTTTTTTATTCATTTGAATGTTATTCACAAAGAATGCAATTCACAAAGAATTTCAGAACTTTAAACTTTTCTGTTTTTATTCATTATTTCTTTTTTATTCGTTGTTCATTTTTTTTTCATTATTCATTATTAATTTTATATTCATTATTAATTTTTTCTTCATGATTCATTTGTTATTCATAATTAATTTTAATAGTGAATACAAAATGAATAATGAATAAAAAATTAATAATGAATAAAAAATTAATAACGAATAAAAAATGAATAATGAATAAATAAATGAATAATGAATAAAAAATTAATAATGAATAAAAAATGAAAAAAATGAATAATGAATAAAAAATTAATAATGAATAACAAATGAATAATGAATAAAAAATGAATAATGAATAAAAAATGAATAATGAATAAAAAATGAATAATGAATAACAAATAAATAATGAATAAAAAATTAATAATGAATAAAAAATGAATAATGAATAAAAAATGAATAATGAATTACAAAAGAATAATGAATAAACAATCAATAATTAATATAAAATAAATAATGATTAATGAATAAAAAATTAACAATGAATAAAAAAAAATAATGAATAAAAACAGAATAATTGAAAAATCTGAAATTCTTTGTGAATAGCATTCAAATGAATAAAAAAATTGATTCATTATTCTGCATATCGAAAATGAATGATTGCAATGAATAATTAATATTTATTTAAAAATGAATGTGAATTAAAAATTTAATTTATAAATCAATTTGGCATTCATTGAATGAATTCTTATGTCGTCATTCAGTTGTACTTAAAATTCTGAATATGAATGCCGATTGTACAGCTCTGACATTAACTTAGTTATTACATTTTTCTTTAAGGTCTAGGCAATTCAATAGCGTTATCAAACAATATCCAGCATATTACAGCTATCAGAGAATGAATAATCTTGCCTTTTGCGATGAGTAAGAATTTTTTCATTTTAAGTTTTAACTTATTACTGGCGTTCAAGAAGTTTTTTGAGCTTTGGTGTATTCAAGGACTTATTGTAGAATTTTAGGAAAACAATTTTTTATTTATATTTTAACCCGTTGTATCCCTGTGTTATGGCTTTTTTTTGCTCTTTTTCACATAAGGGTCAAAAAATACCCATAGATTAAAGAGTAAGATGATAAAATTTTTCCACCAAAATGTTTCTCGTAGTGTTTTACGTAAATCTGATGAACACATTCTATACCTAGAATGTGAGAGTCGCATGGTTTTCTATGCCGATTCGCTATAAGAATGTTCAAAAGGTGGGCAACTTAAACCACCCCTAAAATACAACTCAGAAGTAAACTTTAAAAACGCCAAAACACTTATATTTTTTTTTTTTGGTCACTTTTATCAGAATCCGTCGAATCCTTGTATTTTTTTTGTGTTGAACAGTCTTATTAATAGTTCAAGAAATAGAATAGAATATAATAAAAAAATGTACTGAAGTTTTAAGAAAATGTTTCATGAACTCAGAAAATTTTTTGTTAATAACATACATTTTACATTTTCTCAATTCAAGGAAAATTACATCGAGAATTGTATGCATGAGTGATAACCATCAGTCTTCTTGTTTGGTTTAAGCCAGGGTGCGGAAAAATTCGTTCGCAATCGATTAAAATACGATCTTATCGATCGTTTTTTGCTGTTTGTGAGAATTTTTCAAACGGAAAATTTTAAATCAGACGAACGTTCGCAATCGAGAAAGGAACGCTCTGCTTGCGTCGTTTTTTTATCACTGATAAATTTGTGAGCTTTGCATTTTTTCGAAGGAATTTTTCACACCACAAACAAAAAGCAACAAACGTTCGTTTGGAATTGTTCATTAAAAATTAATGTTTGAAGAAAAAATTCACGAACGTTCGTTTGTACGTGGAGTTATTAGACAAAATATAAGTTTGTTGTTGTATTTTTGTACACTTGCTGACATGAAAAGATGAAACAAAAATACAGATGTGGACTGAACATGCATATCAGAAAAAATAATGTTTTAATGCTTTCGAATTAGGTAAATAAACTTGATATACCCAATCAAATGAAAAAAGATGGTTTGTTATGATTGGTGTTATATGATTAGATTGCATAATAGGTACAGTACAATAGGTAATATATGTTATGGATAATGCTACCAACTCATGTTATTAAAAAATAAGTATATTTGCTACTTAGAACACTGAAAAGTAAGTATTTGTAAGTATAATTTTTAAAAATAAGTATAAGTAAGTATATCACCTTAGAAAAAATTTTTAATATTTTCTTGATATTATTTACTAATATAAGAACCAATAGAACCCACAATATTCCGTAAGTCTTTTCACGCCCTCTTTTTGTTCTTTTCGAAAAGTTTTGTGTAGGCAATCTAACTAAAACAAAAATTCTTCAAATAAAAAAAAAATTCATTTTATATATTTGCAGTTCATATACCCAGTGAACCAAAACTATCTTTTTTTTAATTCATTTATGAAGTTTTTCGGGTAGTCAAATTCATTTTCGACACTCATAAATTAACCCTTTTGGACTCATTCGTCGGACTAAAATGCCTCTCAAAAGCGAACCTTTTTTTCTTCAGTAGTGAGTTAATAAAAGAATCATCAACTGTCAATTTTTTTTGTTCGGAAACGAGTTGAAAAAAGCTATTGAAAAGTTATTTTTCGGCACTCATACATTAACAATTTTTAACTTTAACTCATTCGCCGGACAGAATTGTCTCTCAAAAACGAACCTTTTTTTGAAAATGAGTTAAAAAACGAACTATAGAAATGCACTTTTTAATAATTAACATTTTATTATGGAATAAATTTTCACGAATTTAATCTTTTCTATCAAGAACATTGAAGAACAAAAAAAAAATTCTTTTCGAAAACGTACTCAAAACTATCACTTTACGCAAAACATTCGCATATGGTCCGGTGGGTATATTTCATATGTATAAATTAGTTTGAAAACAAACAAAAAAAAAAGGTAAAAGTAATACGTACTTTCAAAGTAGTAAAATAAAAATAAAATAAAGAAAATCAGATTCAAATGAATAAGGCTGAGTCGATTTGCAAGCCTATGTTGCCTGGGAGATTTCGGATCGGGCATGAAAATTTATTAAAAAATGGGGCGATAGGGGTGCACTTTACCCTATCACATCTTCAATTTTGTGAACTTTTTCTTTAAGAATTTTTTTTCAAAAATTTTTGTATAAAACTGATGCCAGATTCAACTTAAAACCGATCTCACATTGATACGTTTTAATACAAAAATTTATCGTTTTTTGTTTTTTAGATCCCCCTAGGTGGCGCTGTGGTCGATTTTAAAAAAAAACTGTGTTTATAAACCTATAAAAATCGACCACAGCGCCACCTAAGGGATCTAAAAAAAAAAAATTCGGAGGACCACACAAACACATGTGAATATAAGGTGGATAGCTTTTGTGGTTCAGCCGTAATGGTCAAAAACCTTGAATTTATTTTATTGTTCTATAGTATTGCTCTATCTGTTCTAAATGTTTATATACAAACATTTTTGGAAAAAAATTCCTAAAGAAGAAATTCACAAAATTGAAGATGTGATAGGGTAAATTGCACCCTTATTGCCCCTATCGCCCAGGCCCCTATCGACCCAGCCTAAAATGTATACAGAGATCAAAGCAAAGTTATCATTATTCGCAATCACTGTCACTAAATTGACGTGCTATATTAACTGGTTTGTTTTCTTTTTGCTTGGAATCGAGTTTGTCTTGGGTGGAAATGTTGTTTAATATGTCAAGTCTTGTCTTTAAACATTTTTAAAATTCGATTCAGCTGTATTCAATATTATTTTTTGCAAATAAAATTGACTCCAGTGTCTGTATTTTTAACGCTGTTGACTCCAATTTCCAAACTTTTTATGGTTTTGTAAGCAAAAGTTCAACCAGAGCTGAAAAGTAAGCATGAATAAGTATAAATCTTAAAAGTAAGTATACTTATAAGCTTGGAATTTTAGTAAGTATATGAAGCTGAAAATAAGTATGATACTTACAAAGTAAGTATAGTTGGTATCATTAGTTATGGATATGGTATAGTGGTATGGTTTCAAGATAATGGTATAATGGAGAATGGTATGATGGTAATTTTGTTAGTTTTAAGCAAAGTTGAATCGCGGAAAAGTTAACTCGCACAAAAGTTAATCATCGTCAAGAAATTCAATTAACGCATCGTTCCCTCAATTCGTATTTCTAACCACGTAATGGTAGTTATTTTAAGGATTTTGAGTTGTTTTGAAGTATTGTGGTTTTTGTAGTAATTTGAGGTATTTTTTACCCACGCAAGAGATTTTTCTCACAAAATAACTTGGGAATTACCACATCTCACAATCGTTGAAAAATACCATAAGTGTTGTTTATCGTGCTTTTCTGGTAACATAGGAGGTGACTGGACATAACCCCAAGTTACATAATCCCAAACTAAAATTTTTTTCCCATTTAAAAAGATATAGTCCCAAAAATTGTATTTAGTATTATGACCGCTTAATAAGAGGTCATAACAACAAATGGGGATTCAGATCACTTGGGACTATGTCGGCTTTTGAAAGGTCATAATCTCTATCTAAAGTCTTAATCTTTAATATTAATTATAATCTATAATCTTAACCTATAATCTATAATCTTAATTCTAAAGTCGAATTAAGCTATTATTGCTTATCGAAACAGATATAATGACAAAATTATTCGCCCTTGTACAAAATGGTGGAATGGTGATAACAACATCTACAAGGTCAAATCAATTTTTTATGTTGTTTTTCATGATAACAAAATTTGCCCTTATACGGAAAAATGTTAACTTAAGAGCAACACAAACATGAAACAAACATCGCGAACTTATTTTAGGAAACGAACTTTCCTGAATTTTTCTTTGAACGATTAATTTTTATGAAAAATTGCTTGCTATTTTTTTGAGAAAAATTCGATTGAAAAAATTTGAAACTGAAAAATTTTTCAGAGATAAAAAATATGACGCCAGCAGAGAGTTCCCCATTCGTTCGTGATAATTTGCGAAAACAATTTTATATGAGGAAAACGACAATTGAGAACAATTGTATTTCAAACGTTCTCCGCACCCTGGTTTAAGCATAGATTACTTGACTTTTGTCTCTCCGTGTAAAGGGACACATATCAAAGCTTAAACAAAAATGAATGTAGCCAACATAGACGTATCGAACAAAATCAACAGGAACTCAGCATTAGTCATAATAACAACTTCAATGTGGTTTTCATTTAGCGAAACATTTAATTAACCTGTAATTTCGACGATTTTTATTTGTTTAAAAAAAATTTCCATGGTGGCAGCATTGCCATCATTTCTGGAGCCATAACTTGGTTTCGGAAAGTCAACATGAAGACCCAGCTCATGTAAAAAATTTTTGTATTTTCTTTTTCGCTGTTTGAATATAGCTTTTTCACTTTTTTCTGTAGCCTGTATATATTAAAAGAATTTTTTACCACTCCTTGAAAGACAAATATTAAAATAATTTAAATGACTGACTTGCTACAGACAAAAAACCCGTTCTATAAGCAATGAATGTAGGCATGCAGTATGAGCAAACTAAACTGAAATGATTTACATCTTCATGGTTTGCAGTCATAAGACCCAGATCATTCATGTGAGAAACTGTAGCATGACAAACATTGCAAGAGGCGCTTGAAACTCTTTGCAATGCGTTTGGTGGCTTATAGAATAGTTCAGAAAATATTTAATTAACATTTCAACCAATAATTTAAAAGACTATAAGATCACCTTGTCATCAACCATGGTCATTAAAAGTAGCAGTTCTTTATTAAAATGTATCCCGTTAAATGGTTTTAATTCATCACACGGTATAAAAGTAAAAAACTTGCCATAAAACTGGTGGTAGATAAGATAACTGCATACTTGGTTTTTGGAATCCATTTTCGAATTTGGATACGTATACAGAAAACCTAGACGAACAGCAAATCTTCTCTACTGTATACAAAACTTCTTGTGTATAAATAATTAGAATAGTAACAGATGTAAAATTTAAGAAATTTATATTTTTTCCCCCCCCTTTGACTTTGATTTGTTGAATATTTTTCATTAATACTAGCTAAATACACTCAAAAATTCGAAAAACTTATTAAATGTTGCAACAAACAAGCTACACGGTTAGAAATCTTACACTAAAATTAAAACTTTTCTGTACTACATCCACACCAGCTTTGGTTTCAAATCTAGTATTTGCAAAATACTAAAATATTTTTTAATACAGCTTTGGTTTAAAATTGAGTACAGGCTTGGATTAAAATATAAAAATAAAAAATAAAAAATAACCACTCAAGATTCGAACGCACGACATTCAGTTTGTAAACTCACTACTCTTACCACCGGGCTATAACATAAAAAGCGTGATAAACAAACATATGAATCGAGTCGCCTATTACACAGGGTAACACTGATTCTGCAGCATGGGATTTGGTAGTCAATTTTAGTATATACAATAATGAAGATCTTAGCCTATTATTTAGATTATTTGAATTGACTCCAGTTCTCGTGATAAACCGCTATTTCAAAAATTAAGGAAGTTTTATCACAGATTTTAACATTACTCCAGAACAGTAAGTCTGATTTGGTAAAATAAAAAATCCAAAAAACTTGCAGCTAAATTGCCTCCAAGTTACATCTTCACTGTTTTTTAATTAGCTGAATAGTTTCGGAAATATTGTAAAAGTTCTTCTAAAAAAATATTTTTTTATGCAAAATTTAAACTTTTTTATTATTTCATAATTCATAAAAATTCAAGAACGTCAAAATAGATCTTTTTTGATATAAAGTTAAAACACACACATATGTTACAAAGAAAATAAGCCATATTTCATTAAAATCCATTGGCATGTTTTGCCTTAATTCACATTTAATGATGTTATCTCATTTTGGTAAAAAACTTCTAAATAAATACACAAGGGAAAATTCGAGATCTAAATCTATCCAAAAAATCAGCGGAGCTTCAAGACTTAAAGAAAAATGTTGTCATCAGCCTGGCGTATCAGTTAAAACTTACCGGACTATAGAACAAGATTTTCTCCAACACTTTGCAAAGGAGGATAAAATGGTGTACTGTGAGAATATTCCTGGACTTTTAAATGCAATGGGTCTTCATAGATAACTCGAAAATAAGTTTGAAATGTGTGTTACTGCGTAATGGCAACATATAAGCTTCAATTCCGATAGCACATTCAACAAAACTTAAAGAATAATATCAAAATATCAAACTTATTTTACAGAAAATTGTATATGTTCAACACCAGTGATCAGTGTGTGGTGATTTGAAAATGGTAAACTTTTTATTGGGTCAGCAAGGAAGCTACACTAAATATCCATGTTGTCTCTGTCTATTTCTTGTCTACGACTGTCCCGTGCAAAAAAATAAGCACTACACTAGGAAAGTTTGGCTATCCAGAACAAATATGACTGTAGGCATAAATAAAATCGTTCATGATCCATTAATATGTCGAGAAAAAAGAATTTTGCCACCATACACAGCTTGAACTAAAGAAACAGTATGTAAAAGCTTTGGATAAAATTGGCGAGTGCTACAAATATATTTGCCAAGCATTTCCTGGCAAAATCACGGAAAAATTAAAAGCAAGCATCTTTGATGGGCCACAAATCCGAACACTTATAAACAACAATGATTTCACAAAGCACATTACTAAGGTCAAATCAGAAGCATGGATAAGTTTTTTATCAGCAGTTAAAAACTTTTTGGGGAATCATAAAGCTGCAGAATATTCTGAAATAGTTTCTAAAATGTTTTTAAATTTGTTTATTTATATTTTAAATGGACTTAAAATTAATAATCACAACCAAAATACCAAAGAAAATCCCATAGGAAACGATGGATTTTAATGAAATATGGCTTATTTTCTTCGTAACATATGTGCGTTTATAAGTAAAAATCAAAAGGAGCTATTTTGAGGTTTTTGATTTTTTATGAATTATAAAATAACAAAAAAGTTTAAATTTTGCATAAAAATATGTTTTTTTCAGAAGAACTTTCTGAATATTTCCGAAACTATTCAGCTAATCAAAAAACATTGTACAGTGGGTGATCATATTATTAGAGCCACTTTAAAAAAAAAGAATTTTCTTAGTTTCGCGTAAAATAAAAGCATTATAATCGATGTTTTTGCATCAAAATTATTTTATTAGTAAAATTCACATTAATATTAAGTTTTTATAACTGAAAAATATATATTAAAAAATTTTTATTGTCAATATTTGGTACCTCCAAATTGTGCTGCAATAACTGCAGCTACTCTTTTAGGCATATTTTTTATGCATTTGGTTCAATTGAATTTTATGGATTAATTTTGGTGCCACACTTCAATGAAACGCTCTATTAATTGGCGTTTGTTGGTCACAAATTCCTTGGATATTTCACGTTTCCCAATGGTTCTCTATAGGGTTGAGAAACGGAGAATTTCCGGGCCTGTCAAGAACATGGACTTTTGTCTTACTGAGGAATTTTGTGACTCTCATATCCTTATGGCAAGGAATAGAATCATGCATAAATGTATATTTGTTGTTTGGAAACCATTCCTGAGCTTGTGGTAGCATTTTATCTCTTTGTGATAAAATTCAAGTGGCTCTAATAATATGATCACCCACTGTAGATGTAACTTGGAGGCAATTTTGCTGCGAATGTTTGGATTTTTTAATTTACCAAATCAGATTTATTGTTCTGGAGTTATGCTAAAATCTGTGATGAAACCTCCTTAATTTTTAAAATAGCGGTTTATCGCGAGAACCAGAGTCAATTCAAGCAATGTGAATCATAGGATTAAAACTTCATCATCCCATGTATCTTGGAATTGGCTCCAAAAACTTTTGCCGCAGAAAAAAATTCCCTTTTTTGTTCCCCTGTGTTATTGAGTCGCAGCATAGCCAGGTTAACTTTTTACGGGTCTTAATCCAAACTTATGCCCTTATTTTGTATGCCTATCCGAACTCTCGTTTCGTGCAAAACACTGTTCGTTAGTGGTTTTGAAATTTGTAAATCGAACAGACAACACCTGTTGAACTGGCGAACGACGCCGTAACAGAGTAACATTTGTGCAGTTTGCATCCCTAAAGATCAATGAAATGGCGAATTCAAACGTCAAAATCACACGAATACTCAAATGCTATCGTTGTGTTGTGTTCGTTGAATTAGATTGTTCAAAAAATGGATAGTTCAGCAAGATGTATACTTGATGTGCACTTGATGTATAATCCAAAAACTTACTCAGCGTCTGCTAGCTCTAGTACATTAGTGCAATCCCGCAACCTGCGCCTGTGCACTCTCAATTCGCGTTCACCAGCCTGCTCAAAATCAAAAAATGCTAAAGCTGCATAAATTTTTTTTAAACACTTAACACTTCAATGTCACTTTATCATTGAACACTTGTAGCTCAATAGTTATAGTTTATTTAAAACACAATCACAATGAAAACAAATAAGCAAATTACTTTATTGTTCAAAATAAATTGACTGAATAAAAACAAAACAGCTGTTCACATAAATAAACCAAACAACGGCGTTGCCAGCAAACAATAAACGAAGCAAAATTCTTAAAAAATCTTTAAAGTAAATAGACAAAAACAGAAAACTTCTGAAATGTTTGATCTGGCATTGCCGCATTTGACAACTGCTTCTGTATAACAGTTTGAATTACATAAAAAACGTAAGCATGTCGTAAGAGTTATCGAGTAGCTTCGTTATGGATACAAATTTCCATTTGCTTACAACATCGTTCGCATAGCATTCGATTGTTGAATGCTTCGTTAGGCATATAAAATTAAGCCATTAGTATCCAAATGTACTAGAATTTAGTATAAATTGTATTCAAGACAAAAATTAATATAGAATTGTACTTAAATTTAAACCAAAACGGATAAATTTTAAACCAAAAAGCTAAAATGGATGCTGTAATATATATGATGGTTTTAATTCTACTACAAAAGAGTTTTAAAATTGAGTTAGTATTTCAAGAGTTTAAATTTTGAACTGCAAGGTTTAAAAAAATGTGGTAATGTTTTAGTGGGACTAAAATTTAGTCCAAAATTTCTTACCGTGTATAATGCAAAGTGCACAAATGAAAATTACTCAAAAACAATTGTTGCTTTCAGTTTAATGATTACACAAACCACATTTTAAAATGTTTATTTTAAAGCAAAACTCTTAATATTATTTAACAAAATTATGTCGCACAACTTGCCAATACAGCACATTTACGGTTACATTTAAACGTATAAACTTTACAAGCATGCGGTACTTTTTTTTATAGATTTTATACTGTAAATCATAGTTCTCACACATGTGCAACATAATAGCTAATGTGCGGCATAGCTACAAGACGTATTGCGGTTACATTATTAAGTCAGAAGTTATGGCCATCATTAAAAAGGTTATGCATGTGCTCTGTTTTGACCGCAGCGAACGCAAGTAACCATTTATTTCTCGGAATATTTCAAAAATTTCTTAACACATTCGCTGCCATGTGACACCCATCGGTGGGTCACACAAAATATTCATAAGAGGCCTTGTGCACCACCGGTGGGTCACGGTGTAGGAATTTTTATAAAGAAGTTTTTTAAGTGGCTTGCTGCTTTGCAGGAGAAAAAAAATGTAAAAACTCTTGTTTAAAAATTTTTTGCTTTTATTGTTGTTTTAATTTAGGTAGTACCTTTTTATAAATAAAAAATAAATGTAAAAGTGCAAATAAAGAAAGAAAAAATACTTTTGGCACTATGGTGATAGTTTTTTTTTCTATGCCGGTAGTTAACGTGTTAAAAAATTTGTTGAAAAAGAAGCATAATAAGCTGTGGTGTTTCTTTTTTGAACTAAAATTATTAATCAAAAATTTAAACACTACAATTAGTAGTTAAGCATAGTTGAGGCAATCAAGTTTGTTTCTTGAGTCTTTTGTTTTGCAAGTACCATTTATTTAATGTGTTTCTTATTTTCTTTTGTTACAGTTATTTAAAAATTCTACAATTGTGTTGCTCATTGTAGCCATTATCTGCTGTTTAGTGATCCATTCGGCTACAGCGCTTTTACAACACAATCGAATGAGTCGAATAATGCGGCTACCTGAACAAAGCGAAAGCAAAATAGTGGCATCAACAACAGTGAATACAACAATTACCGCCAAAAAAGAGAACGATGCTGACAAAGAAGATGCTGGAAATGTTGATGATGATGATGTTGATGATATCGATGATGTTAATGAGAATGACAACAGTGCGCTTAAAACTGAGCTGCAGACTGACACTGCTACCAATTCACTCAGCCTGTGGAGCACAGTGCGTAGCCTTTGGTCTTTAATACGAGATGGTTTAAGTGAAAGCTTTTTGGAGAGAAGCAACTCAGTCGGTACGTTTTAATTGATATGTTGTAATGTTTGCTAGCAATAACTTTGACTTTTATTGTTTAAAGAGTATTAAAGTGCTTTTATCTTGAACTCTGAACTGTGTTAAATTTAACAATAAAAAGCTTTACTTTTTTTGGCTAAATGTAAATTTGCCTCAGCTGTTATAACTGACACAATGGTGCAAGTTTTCAAAGATTTCTGTGGTAAATTGTTGTCATTGTCAGCTTCTGTGGAATTGGTAAAAACTCTAAATGTACTGCATTTTATGGTCTAGCGTAACTTAGTTGCAGAAGATGCAAGGTTGGCTGCTTGTATGGTGTCTGAATTTATGTAACCGAAGTTGTTTTGAACTTGTTTTGCTTTGTATTTCATAATACGTGGAATAATATTAAGCGAATTTGCTGCGAGCTAAAGTCTTTTGTTTATTATTATAATTTTTAAACTCATACAAACAAAGTTAAATAGAACACAAGGCATATATGATGATTATTATGTAAAAAACATATATGCAAAAAAAATTTTTAAATAATTTCATTATGCAAAACTTTTGCGAATACCCTAGATTTACGCAAAAAATCACTTTCACTGAATTTTTAAACAATTAAATAGATCAAATAAGTCTTCAAAACAGTGGTTCTTAATCTTTTCTGGGTCATATATTAAATAGCATGCAATTTGCTAAAGCATTACTGAGAGAAAAAAATTTTTAAAACAAAGACAGCGGCCATTCAATGGGTGTTTTTAAGACTTTTTGGCCAAACATTGGCCGGACCAGGGTCGAACAGTGGCCGTTCATTCATGCATTGAACTATATGCGTTTATAAATATACTAGCAGGCCGCTGTTGTCACCGGCTTCGCCACGGACATTTTTTTCTCAATCTCAATACAAGTCAAAGAAATAACAAATGTCTCCTTTGGTTTTGTTTTATTTTGAAGTGCCGCTCTGCATTTATATGTATCTCACTTTTCGCTTTGCCTGGAACTTATTTGTTTTTTGTTGCGCTGTGCTAGCTGAGCGTAATAAAAAAAGAGAAGCGAGCAACATGGAGTTAAATGAAACTCTCGCAACTCAACAACGTGAAAAGAAAAAGACTAAGCAATGCGTGGCAGTTGAGATGATTTCTTAAAAAACTAAATACTATTATCAAATATACTTATTATTAAAATTTCTAAAGAAAAATACCCCTAAATAAGTTTGTAGCACAAATATGATATTAAAAAATTGTTTTCATAAAAATAAGTCCAGTACTTTTGGAATAAAGTGGTAACATTAAATTAACACTTTATATTTATATCATAGTATAGATATAGATACGAATGTATAGGTTTCTGAATACGAAATTTAATTTATTTATTGATAAATCATTGGACTCCTTGAGTAAAAATAAAAACATTTTAGCTAAGTCCAAATAGCGGCCGAATAAGGCATAGCTGATGAATTTCATGTAAAAATCGAGATGCATTGAACCCGACCCCCTCAGATATCGATGAAATTTTGTTCATAGCTAAATTTGATTAATACAAACAAACTCTCATTTTTAGAAATGACTGTTTTGCGATTTTTTGGGCGTGGCACAGTGGGAAAGTTTTCGAAAAAACGCGAAAATGATCAAAAAGAGCTCCATTTAAACTACAATAACTCAGAATCGGCTAAACCGATTTCCATGATCTTGGTATCGTTAAAAAAATATTTTAACAGGCTTTATGACACGTCTTATGACACAAAAAAAAATTACACTGTAAAAAATTTATAACAAAAGAAAATTTTAACTAACGAAAAATCCAAAAAGATCAAGGGTTTTTTTACAGTGTATTACTTTTTTAGAAAGGTTTATCCTTCACCTATACCATATCAAAAAATAAAAATGGGTTTTTTTTTAGTTTTTTTTATATAATTTTTTAAGTAGTGTCACTTCTAGTAATTGCCCTTATATTTTATATTTACAGGTTAAATAAATAAACATAGTCCTAGGAAAATTATGAATATGTTTTAACCCCAATTTTTTAAGTAGTGTCACTTCTAGTAATACGTACCGAAAGTTTTCGAAATAATTCGAATAACAGCGAAAATATCAGGTCACATTCGTACACATTTACAAAATAGTTCAACAATTATAACATTTTATGAATGTTTACAAATAAAAAACCATCAACAATTGTTTTTATTATTTGCCATGTTTTTATTAATTTGTGTTTTATTTTATTTACATTTTTTTTAAGTTAATTATTTGTAAGAAATTTTGCGCTGCTCAAATTTGGCACAGTCAGAATATCTGCGCACATGTGCAAAAGTTTCATTTATCGGAATGAATGAATGAAAGCCTTGAGTTCCTGTTACAGTTTGAGCTTCTTTATATCTTGAAAATAGCTTTTCTTTAAAGTTGTTGTATTCGTCAGCATCTGCGTAAGCAACTTGTATGGTGGTCTTATATGTTTCTGATGCCCAGTGATAGAGTTGCCTCGTTGTCTGGATTTCATTTTTATTTGCAATACTATAATTTCGAGCACCTCTCTTCAATGTTCCTCCGATTCCATCACATGCAGATTTTCCGTGACTGGTAGCATAAAAGTGCCATTCAGCGTCAATACCAAAATCAGATTTGTGATGGCATAAATTAATGAATTAATATTTATTTTTATATTGTGCTCCTGCACCATCTGATACGTAAATGATTTTATTAATTTTGTTGGTTATATTGGCCTTCACGAACTGTATCATTTTTGAAATATATAGATGAACTGCTATACTATCATGGGTATTGCAATCATATATTATGGCGAAGCTTTTATGAGTTTACTTATAGTTATCTGAAAATAAACAAAGAAAGGAAAAAAACAAATAAATAAAAAATATTAAATATTTTGATGAGTGTGGATGTGTTTACTAATACCAAAATATTAAAATAATTACCTTTGTAATAAATAACGAACGGATGTATTGTAGCCTGATCATTATTCCAATGGTATCCTTGCACGGCATCTTGTACAAGAAATGCATAATTTTCAGCAAAGTCCATTTGAATTAACATTTCTCCTGATAACAGCGCCGCTCTTTTATTGCTGATAAATTCAGATTGTCGCTTTGCTATGAAATGATGCGGAATCAGAACTTTGATGTGTTTAGTAAAATCGCTGACAAATGATTCTGAGTTGGTGGTTAACGTTTCCAGAACACATCTAATCGTTGTATTCCACTTTTTGTATATTATTTCTTCAGTTTGGTTATTTTCAAAATGTTTTAGCATATGCGTTTTTAGATTATTTAAATTTTTGAAGCAGTGACCACACATTGAAACGCAACACTCGCTTTTTTCTATGTCACCATTACAAACAACGAATTTTAGAACATCTTTGTAGCCGGTAAATGTGCATTCTCTTTCAATACAAATTTATTTTAAGCCACTTTTTTCAAACATCAATTTCATATTCTGATGCAATGTGCATACACAGATATTTTGCTGGTTTTCAACTCCAAGTTTCATACAATTTTTTGGCCTTAACATTGTAAATTTTGTAAAACCCACTTTGGCCAAGGGATGTTTTTTTTAAATTCGTAGTAAGATTCGCGTAGTGAAGATAACATCAGTCTTTTTTGAACTTTTTCACGTAAGTTTCCTTGTTTAACAGTAATTGAATCTTGCGATCCTGGCATCATTCGGCTAATTTCATCATCTTCATAAAATAACTTGACTGTGCTTAGAGTTTCGGTTGGTAAACTACGTGTGCTCATTTTTAAAAGATTGATATCTGCAAACTTCGTTTTATTCCTTTGGATATCTTTACTTTTTTTGATACAATCGTGAGATATATCATCCCCAAAACGATCTTTAATTTCTGCGTGACTCATATTGATTGGTAAGAGAGATAAAAGTTTTTGCTTTTCCAAAAGATTTGAGCTGTTCTCTATTTGATATTTGATGTTTTGCAAAATTTCTTCGTAAATGGCTTTGACGTTTTCAAGTTGCGCTGACAAATCAGACAATGGATCAGCTCCAAGTGAATTTGCTACATTTTCCAAAATTTGCAGTGATTTTCTATTTCTGTATGCATCTCGTTTGATATATTTCCTCTTAAGAGGCGACATTTGGTTTGGTAGATGAGGAATAATATGATCATTTATATTTTCAATGAGTTCGTTGCTTTCGATGTTTGCATTACGGCTGGTACAAGTTGGAAGTTCATTCAATTCTTCGTTAATTTCATCGCTGAGCGTTGTTGGTAAATAATTTGAGACTTCATTCTGCTCCACGTTGGATTCATTACGACTGCGCGCTTTTCTCAGTGTATTCCGGCAAGTTTCGCAAATACGGCTACAATGAATGCTGGCGACAGCTGGAAAATATTCAATTATATTTGCAGCCTCGTTTTCACTTATTTTACGAAGCGAAGCGCAACACTTATTAGATATTTTTATGCATCTGTACTTATTGTTTGAATTCATATTCACTCAAATTTTTAAAATATACGCGTAAAAATTGTAATGGGATATCTTGGCTTCTCGAAACTGTTTATAATTTTGAATTTCGGTACGTTCATCAGGTGCATTTATATAGCAATTTTTAAGGCAAGCAAGAACTTTTTGGGGTTAAAACATATTCATAATTTTCCTGGGACAATGTTTATTTATTTTACCTGTAAATATTAAATATAAGGGCAATTACTAGAAGTGACACTACTTAAAAAATTATATAAAAAAACTAAAAAAGAACCCATTTTTATTTTTTGATATGGTATAGGTGAAGGATAAACCTTTCTAAAAAAGGAATACACTGTAAAAAAACCTTTGATCTTTTTGGATTTTTCGTTAGTTAAAATTTTCTTTTTTTTTATAAATTTTTTACAGAGTAATTTTTTTTTGTGTCATAAAACGTGCCATAAAGCCTGTTAACATATCTTTTTAATGATACCAAGATCATGGTAATCGGTTCAGCTGATTCTTAGTTATTGTAGTTTAAATGGAGCTCTTTTTGACCATTTTCGCGTTTTTTCGAAAACTTTCCCACTGTGCCACGCCCAAAAAATCGCAAAACAGTCATTTCTAAAAATGAGAGTTTGTTTGTATTGATCAAATTTAGCTATGAACAAAATTTCATCGATATCTGAGGTGGTCGGGTTCAAAATTTCAGTTTTATCTCGATTTTTAAATGAAATTCATCAGCTATGAATATATTTATTGGCTGTACAGTGGCCGTTTTGAAATAATCTCGTCCGTACATCGTCCGAACAGTGATTATTCTACAATGAAAATGAGCAGCTTTGCAAAGAAAATAATAGCCGCATGCTGAAATAAATTTAATATATATATCAACGGGCATTCAGCAGCCTAACAACTTAATTTAGTCCTTGTACGGCTGTTGTTACCATGAAATTTTTGAAAAAAATTCATTTATTAAGAGAAAAGCAAAAATATACACAGAATAGTTTTTTCTCCTCTTATACAAAATTCATATAAAGTCTTAATTTAATCAAATCGGCTTTGCCAAATGTACAAACGCAAACAAAATTCTTTCAAGAGCAAACGCAAGTAGCAGGACCATCAACATCAGCAACGTACAGTAAAGAATTTGTAGTTACATGTTTCGCATGGTTTTGTTCTAGACATCGAGTGCAGTTTGTGTTGTTTTTGTTTTACATATTTTTATTTTGACATAAGCTTGAAGGTAAAATTGATGATAGAATATTGTTTCAAAACGGCCATTGTTCGAGCCGTGTTTGGCCGCTACTTAAAATAGTGGGCCTTTTTGTAGTTAATGTACGACCCTTATTTGGCCATTTAGCTCTTTTCTATCGCTATTCGGCCGCTATTCGGCCCATTATAATTTTACTCTAGTTAGAATTTAATAATATAGATTTCAGTTATTATAGTTAGTCTATAACCAGACAAATACTTTCTTCATATCAAAATAATTAGGGTATTCATGATGCGGTGTGTTTGTAATATATTTTGCATTTATGCATATACTCGTAAAACAAGTTTTCTACACTGTGAAAAGATCAGTAGTAAATTGTTTTATTAAAGAAACTGATTTTTGTGTACGATAAAAATTTGTGTTTTAACAAAAAAATAAATTTTCTAGAACTTTAAAACGATTTTATATAATAATTCACCAAAAAGTGCAATCAAATCTACTATGAATACAATAAATTTTTTTTTCTTTGGTTTATGTTCTGTATTTCAATTATACTCCAGCCAACATTTCGAAGATAAAATGTTCTGCGAAGCGAAAGCGTAATTTGAAGAAGTTGTCTTTTGTGCGAAAATATTGTGATTCTAATTCTATTATTACTTCTTGGCGATAAAACATAATTGGTTTCGCGTTTTTTCTGCTAGACGAATGCTTTTTAATTCAAAGAAAGATTCACTCTCTGCTCCTTAGTTAGAGAAATACGAGAGACTTTTCTTCTCCCAAAGGTTAGCGGAAAGCGATTAGAAATCGATCTTGCTTCCGATTTACTCTGCCGCGATGCAAAATGCTGGCTCGGATATTTTCTGTTGTTGTGAGCAGACCCTATCTAGGGGGCAGGAGGCTCGAGCCCCGGGCCCCGCATCTGAGAGGGCCCCGCATTCGAATAAAATGAAGGAAAAAAATTAAACAAAAAAGTTGAGAAGAAGAAATTCTAATGGGCTAGTAATATAAATAATAGCATAAATAAAAATGGTGCCAATTAGCATACATTATGCTATCTTATGAGCAGTAGAAAAACTACAAAGCAAGGGGACAGTTACATCTAGTAGGCGGCGACAAAATAAAGCATAAGCCAAAAGCACATACACATGTAAATTGGAAACAAACCGTCAACTGCTACTATCCGAATTTGTTCCTATTTCTAGTACAACAGTTTCAACTATTTTTTTAACCATTTAAAAAATGTAAGTAAATTTTCAGTTTACTTTTGGTTTGGATGTTTTTTAATATTTTTGTATATTGAGTGGGCAATGAAGATAAGCTACCCAAGTGGAGCGTCCAAGAGACACAAGTACAAAATGTCTGTGCAGAGCGGTTCCTCACAACCAATAACAATATTTTTCACAACAACGGCGACTGTTGATGAACAGGATGGAGCAAGTCTAATACCAGCAAATTTAGCTGAAAATTTGCTTTGCAATTTAGATGAACAGCAACTAAGAACAGCAAACTCTAAGGATACAGACACCAATGTGCATACAGACACTTGCCAGCTAGACGAGCATTGCATTGGGTTAAACAACGAAATTTCCGACGTACGTGTTTTACCATTTTGTGATATTGCTATTATTGATAAGAATAATGCCTCCCATGTGCAATCATTTCTGAAAATTCGTACTTTCTGAATTCCAAGAAACATTTCAGTTGATTCCAACAATCGTTTGTTTCCTTATACTATAAGGCTTATACTTAGACTATAAGGCTTATAGTCTTTTGATAAAAATTTCACCTAACGGCGAAACTAGCACCAGAGACTGGATATGTTGGAGTGAAGCTAACAAGTCAATTTATTGTGTTTCTTGTTATTTTTTCAAAACTGAATCTACATAATCAACTTTCGTCAATAATCTAGGATGGAATATCGACAAAGCCTAAAAAAGTTGTACGTAAAATTACCAGCTCATGAGAATTCAACATTGCACAAGCAAAACTATATAGCGTGGAAATCGGCTTCTAGGGCAGCATCATCTGACAAAACAGTTGACAGTTTGATTTTGGTTGCAATATCATCTGAAATTAATTTTTGGAAGAAAATACTGGAACGTATTTTGCACGTCATAATTTTTCTTTCAGAACGAGGAATGGCTTTCTTTGGGTAAACTTCACGCATTGGTGATCCTAGCAACGGAAATCTTTTAAGCAAATAAGAAATGCTTAGTAAATACGATACAATTTTATTTGAACATATCCAACGAGTTCAGAAGTCACAAGATATTGCAACTCGAATGCAAGTACATTATCTTTCCCCACGTATACAAAATGAATTCATTGAACTGTGCTGCCACTACGTGCAAAAAATTATTATTGAGGAGATTCTTGCTTGCAAATATTTTTCAATTATTGTTGATGCAACACCAGATAGCTCCAGTAAAGAACAAACCACTATTGTCATTCGTTATGTCAAGATTCCTGATAATAGTTTCTCATTTTCAATCATGGAAAGATTTTTGTGTTCTGATAACTTCACTAAAAAAACTGGAAAGAAAATTGCTGGTAGAGTTTTAAAAGTTTTAGATGACTTTGGATTAGATTTTAAACTGTGTATTGGCCAAGCCTACGATAACGGTGCTAATATGTCTGGTAAATATAATGGTGTGCAGTTCGTTCTTCTAGACATTAATTCTAATAACATTTTCTCAAGCTGCGGAAACCATACATTAAACTTTGTGGGTGTAGACTGCGCCGAGTCATGTATAGAAGCAATTACTTAATTTGGAATTATACAACAAATGTACAACTTATTCAGTGGCGGCCTGCAAAGGTGGCAAATATAACAAAAATACTTACCAATATCATTGCAACTCATGTTCAAAACCAGATGGTCAGCACGTTTTGATAGTGTTCGGCCTATTGCACATCATATAGGTCAGTGAAGAAAAGCTCTAATTGAATTGGAATTGCCAAACCTTACTGCATTAGCTCGAGCTGAGCTAAGCTTTATTCAGAAATATACGTCAAAAATGGAATGTATTTTAAAGTCATCGTTATGGATAAAGTTGTTAGCAATGTTGCATCAGACAAATCGCCTAATAGAAACACGTGATGCAACACTAGATATTGAAAAGATAAACATTGAAATTCTTGCAAACGACATTCAAAAGAGTTCGTGATCAGTAGGATGGGATTTTAAAGGAAACTAAGCTAGTTGCGGAGAGTATTGGAATTCCATTCAAATTTACTTGTAACTGATCGATCAAAACTGAGTCTGAAATGGAAAAATATTATAGATTCAATGTGTTTTTTGTAATTATTGATTCAATTTTATCTGGTCTAAGACGGCGATTTGAATCACTTCATTTGATTTGTAATTTGTTTTGGTTTCTCTGGTTGATCTGTGTATGGAAATGTTATTTCTAAAAAAAATATATTCAGTTAACTTTAAGATGGAGTGTAAGCCAAAGAATTTACTTCAAGAAACATACCATCTTGAGCTTTGTGGGATGTTTCCAAGTATTACCATTGCGTTGCGGAAATTTCTCAGTTTTCCAGTGTCAGTCGCTTCAGCTGAACGATCTTTTAGTATCCTTAAAAGGGTCAAAAACTATCACCGGTCTACCATGGGACAAAATCGTTTAAATGGTCTTTTCATGTTGAATATAAATTTGGATATAGAAAGAAAATTAAATTTTTCAGCAATAAAAGAGGCGTTTTCAAAACAAAAAACTATAAAGACAGTACTTAAATAATGTTGTATCTAATATGAAACTATTTTTTAATAATAAATAATAAAAACAAAGTATATATGTATGCAATCATTTTTTTAATAGGGGTGGGGGCCCCTAAAAACCATGCCCAGGCCCCTCTTGGAGTATGAAAGGCCCTGGTTGTCAGCGTTAAAAATTTACTACGACTACGAAATAAGCCATATCGAGAATACATGTAATTTCATATGCATAATATAAGGAGAAAAATGTATTCTTATATTAAAGTAATATTTTGCTTGATCTAAGAAAATATCTTGAATCTTTTTGCTTGATTTACTAACATTAACAAAAACAATTTGATAATGAGCATTTGTTTCAAAAATTGAGTAAAATAAATGATTAGTGCAAAAAATAATAAAGTACTTGATACTTGAACCTGGAACAGGTCTTAAATCAAGAAAATATTTTTCTAAGTTAAGAAAACGCAGAGTTGGCTATTAAAAATATTCTTGAATCAAGCAATATTTTTTGCTTGATTTAAGAATATATTAAATGATCTCAAAATTGATTATACAAGTCCTTTCAATTTTAATTTTTCAACCTTAAGTCTTAAAATTATGAGTGAAAAAAAAGCTTTCCCACTTCTCATCTGAAGATATGTATACACAGTGGAATTTGGTTATAACGACCATGAAGGGACCGGAATATTTCGTCGTTACAACCGAATGTCGTTATATGCACACGTATTTTTTTTTTCATTGTTAACTTAATTCATTTATTATAAAGAAAAAAATTTATTATCAATAGTAAAAATAAAAACATAAAACTTAGGGTAAATAAATACAATAAGTTTTTTTGATTCTTTGACTTTCTGATAAAGAATATTTTCCTTTTCAAACTTCCATCCATGTTTGCAGCAACCAAAACTGTAACACGAACCGTCAAAGCTTTTCCTCCTATACACTTTTTACCATAAAATTTAAAAATTCTATCGTGCATGAGTTTAAAGAAGAACCTTGTTTCATCAGCATTATACATTTTTTCTGAGTCCTAATAGCCATCTCGAAGTTTTGGGTAAAATTCTGTAGTCACCTTGGGATACATCACCTGCTTCACCTGAAACCTTGCAGTTAACAATGCAGTGTCGCTATCGATAATGGTAAATCAAACTTTCTAAACAAGAAAAATTCGTTTTGCTTAAAATTTTAACTAAATCATTGGCTTTTTCTTGTAAAATATGATCTTGTAAAATATTATTTTCTACATTTTGAGGAGGTGTGGTGCTTATATTTTTCCTATGTTTCCATATGATGGATATTGAAGAATATGGCGCAAGAAATTCCAGATTTTTCTTCAATGATGAACGCGTTACGTTTAGTTTGTGGAGGCATTTTGAACACAGTAAAAAATCAATCATGCATTTGAAGGTACAAATGTATACTGAGCAAAATCACATGCGCAAATGAAGCTATGCAGTTTTGTTGTCAATGAATTTTATACGGTTATTTCCCTTTCAACAAAGCAAAAATTGCAAATATGTTCAGTGAATATTGTTTGTTCACATATAAATAAAAAAAAATTCATAAGTCAAAAAATCTACTCAAAACTTGCTTTCGTCGTTGCTATATGTGAAAATATTTATTATATTTTATGAAAACTGCGTCGTTATATGCGAACTAGTCGTTGTATCCACCGACGTTAAAAGCGAACGCAGTTCCTAAGGAATGATAAATTAGAAAATGCGGACTTCAAGAATACGACGTTATAGCAGAAATGTTGTTATAACCGAGGTCGTTATAAGTGAATTCCACTGTAATTCATTTTGAAAATGAGAATAATTTCAAAGTGAGACTTAAAAAAATCCCGAATTTTTTCAAGTGCTTACCACAGCTGCAAACTATTTTTAATCATACGCTAGACAAAATCTACGTTCAAGATCACTGTCCATGCGTGCCAACAAAGCATACGAAAGTGTTGTTTCTTTGGTAAAGGCAAAAAATAAACGAAAAATACACACGCTTACAACTAAGTGTTTTACAAATACAAATCAAGTAATAAGAATATATTCTAGTAATAAGAATATAATTTTCTTGAAACAAACAAATTGCTTACTTGATTCAAGCAAGTCAATCTCAATTAAAAGAAAAAAATATCTCAAATCAAGCAAATTATTGTAGTTTTCAAAAAATTTATTGCTTGAATCAAGCAAATTTTTCTCAATTGATATATTTTAAATATAGCATTTTTTCCTTAATATTATGTGTTTCAAATTTGCTCAGTTCTAGCAAAATATTCCTGAAATTGAGAAATTTACGCTTGAGTGCAAAGTAATGGCATATTTACTTAATTCAAGCATAGAATGCTTGTTTTTTTTCTGTTCATGTATGCAATAAAATCAACATCAGTAATTTTTACAAATGCTAAATAATAATGACAACAAAAAATATTATATAGGTGCAAAAATCAATGAAATATTTGAGTAAAAAATATGAAATATCAATGAAAGAATATTTTTTTATTTAAGGGCACAAATTTGCCAAATGAATTTTACATCAAGTCATAGAATTATAATTTATACACATTAAAAGCTACATTTTTCG
The DNA here is from genome assembly GCA_963920525.1 of Dichetophora obliterata. Taxonomy (NCBI): domain Eukaryota; kingdom Metazoa; phylum Arthropoda; class Insecta; order Diptera; family Sciomyzidae; genus Dichetophora; species Dichetophora obliterata. The sequence goes on from OY986438.1 coordinate 171,132,458, forward strand.
TTTGAACTGAAAAAAGCATAATGTATTTTTCTTCATTCAACTATGTAATGCCATAAAATTTTGTATTATATGCCAGTGTGTTATCCGTAGATGTAAAACTATACTTATATTGGTCTTGAACACTTTGTATGTCCTGAACTAATGTGTATTCAGCAAAAGTTATTTTTAATATATCATACAGTACATATAATAATGTAATGAATGTAATTAATAGCTGGATTTTCACTTTCATTTCGCGAACCGACTGGAGCAAAGTTGAACAGATCCAATCTTTGCGTAGCACCAATGCTTAGCACTGGTTAAGAATCACTGCTTTAAGCAATCAATATTAAAAAAATTTTCAGGTTTGTGATTCACCTTATCGAATATTATAGACTTAAACAATTATGCAAAAATATTTGCTTTACGATACGAAACTTAAGACTACAATAAATTTATATATGTATGTATAGAAAAAACCAGTTTCAAAAAGTTAAGAAAGAAAAAGGTGTCAACGCACGATCTTCTTAAGTTGTTTATTAATTGACATGCTTGAAAAAACGCAACTTTTAAAAAATAATGCTATTCATCAGACACCGAAAGATTGAACAGCTCTCTGACACCATAGTTAAAACACTTTGATTTCTATGGCCGGCTGTTGTCGGAATGTAAACAAAACTGGCTAACTTTCATTTTCTATGAAACATGGGAAAATGCATAAAGAGAAGTTAAAGAGTAGAACTCAATAAGAAAAAAGAAGCTAAAATAAAATTTAACTAACATGCTAACTAGTAACGAAATTTCGTTAAAATTGCGAATATTTTCACTTTCTACACAACAAATTTTCATTATTAGAAAAGTTAGAACTGAATATTTAAATATTGGCTATTTTATTTTAATACTATTTTATTCATACTCTCATGCAAGCTAGACCAATAACTTTTAGTGGTCATAAAAGATCTGGTTAAGCTCCAGTTATTGCGAAATCATGCACCATAATAAAAATTGTAAATTAAAAAAACACGCTAAAAATGTGCCTGCTATAATCCAAAAGTTATTAAAATGCAATTAACATTTTTTAACTAAAAAAAAACTCGTTTGCTGCAAATAAATCATACGAAACAAAAGACTTAAGAAACGAACGCCCTCGCCTTGTAGATATTTTAAGATTTTTTTTCATCTTGTTTATTAGCTTAATTTTATTTTAAACGCTATCTTGAGTTAATAAATTTCCTATTTGTAGTGGGTAATTACAATTTTTTTCATGTTATCTTTTGTGATTAACATTTATAATAACAATTTCAATAACATTTTTCTTTTTTTTGTCTCCCCGCACAGCTAGCCGCACTTTTGGCAAAATCCGTCGTCTTCAAATGGCTCTCATTCCGATCATTTTTAAGTTCGGCATCCTCACTGCCATGGTTGCATTTCTGGTATTGCTTGCCATCAAGACCATCTTTATGCTCAAAGTGCTCATGGTGCTAAATATTATCGGTTTGTTGGCTAAATTTTTCACATTCAAATTGAATCTTGGACATCACGAACCGCCAACCTCATGGGGTCACTCTGGCTGGAACTATGAACCGATTAGTCATGGCGGCTGGTCATCAGATCATGCAGTTGAGTCACCTCCACCCAGCAAAGAAATTCATCTACATATTCATGGTGGTCAGCTGCAACCTCAAAGCTTCTCCCAATTGCCTTCTTATGGCAATCTCCAACAGGTTTCTCAAGGCTGGGATCGTAACACTAGTCCCTATGTCGCCTATACAAACGTCGCTGAACACAACCGTTATAGATAATGAGCAACTTCACAACCCTGGACCACTTCCATATCTACCGATTAAGTACGAACGAATCAACGAGAGCTTTAGAGCGCCAATTAGTGAACTTTTAATAACTGCATTCTTTATAAACTAATATTATAGCAATAGCTTTTATTAAAGTCATTTAGTCTAAGGCACACGCTTTTTTATTTTTTAAGTTTTTAGTTAATTTTATTATTTATTTGCCTAAATATTTATTTATTAATAGAATATAAGCAGTCAGTTTCTAACTAAAGCCAATGAAAAATATTTAAAAATGTATTTAAGTTAAATAAATTTAAGTAAACATTAATAGAGCAATTTATAAATGAGACTTTTAAAAACTAAAATTTAAAGGCTCTTTTTACTTTACTTTTAAATTAACTTAAAAAAGTGAGTGTTACCATAAATTTTAAAAATAAGGTTTAGTAATGATTTTAGAATAATTTTGGAAAAAGCGAAAATTGGAATAGTCTTTATAAATTTGCATATTCATGTTTGTAATACTTACTTACTTACTTACTTAGTTGGCGCTACAACCGTATGTCGGTCTTGGCCTCATCTAAGAATTTGCGCCAGCCATTTCTGTCTTTCGCTTGCTGGCGCCAGTTGGAAATTCCAAGCTTCGTCAGGTTGTCCTCTACTTGGTCTTTCCAACGAAGATGCGGTCGTCCTCTTCTGCGTTGACCGCCGCTGGGTACCGAATCGAATGTTTTCTTCACTGGAGCATCGTCTTTCATGCGCTGAACATGACCAAGCCAGCGAAGCCGCTCGATTTTAATGCGCTTGACTATGTCGATGTCAGCGTACAGCTCATACAGTTCATTATTCCACCGTATTCGGTACTCGCCATTGACGCAGATTGGTCCGTAGATCTTACGAAGAATCTTTCTCTCGAATGCTCCTAAAGTCTTTTCATCTAAACTGCTCAGCGTCCAGGTTTGTGATGCGTAAAGTAGGACGGGCATGATGAGCGATTTATAGAGCGTGATTTTCGTTCGTCGAGAGAGGGCTCTGCTTCTCAATTGCCTACTGAGCCCAAAGTAACACCTGTTGGCAAGAGTTATTCTTCGTTTGATCTCAATGCTGATGTCTTTGGTTGAATTAATGCTGAATCCCAGATAAACGAAGTTCTTCACAACCTCGAAGGAGGTATTGTCAACGGTAACGTGGGTTCCAAGACGCTGGGACTGTTTGTTTGTTGACACTAAGTATTTCGTCTTATCTGCATTCACTGACAGACCCATTCGACTTGACTCTCTTTCTAATCTGGAAAATGCTGCACTGACTTCGCGCGTATTATGGCCAATGATATCTATGTCATCAGCATACGCAAGCAGCTTAACACTCTTGTAGAATATTGTGCCACTACGTCTCAGATCAGCAGCTCGGATGATCTTTTCCATCATTAGGTTGAAAAAGTCGCACGATAAGGAATCACCTTGTCTGAAACCTCGTTTGGTAATAAATGGTGGGGAGAGGTCCTTCCCGATTTTAACTGCGCTGCTGGTGTTGCTCAGTGTCATCCTGCAAAGTCGTATTAGTTTTGCAGGAATACCAAATTCAGACATGGTGGAGTACAGGTGCTTCCTTATTGGGCTGTCGAAGGCGGCTTTGTAGTCGACAAAAAGATGGTGGGTGTCGACTTGTTTTTCTTGAGTCTTCTCCAAGATTTGTCGTAGTGTGAAAATCTGGTCGATGGTGGACTTTCCAGGTCTGAAGCCACACTGATAAGGTCCGATCAGTTCGTTTACAATGGGCTTCAATCTTTCACATAAAACGCTCGACAGGACCTTATATGCGATATTAAGAAGGCTTATCCCACGGTAATTGGCACAGATAGTGGGATCGCCTTTCTTGTGGATTGGGCAGAGCACACTGAGATTCCAATCGTTCGGAATGCATTCTTCCGACCATATTCTGCATAGAAGCTCGTGAATGCATTTAAGTAGAGCTTCGCCTCCGTTCTTAAACAGCTCAGCAGGTAAGCCATCAGCTCCCGCGGCTTTGTTATTTTTGAGCCGAGCTATAGCTGTCAGAACTTCATCATAGTCGGGCAGCGGAACCTCGACGCTGTCATCCGCAATTGGGGTTTCCGGAATATCATCTCTATTGGCGGGATTGTTGTCAGCGTCGCCATTTAGAAGCTTAGAGAAGTGTTCCCTCCATAACGTCAGTGTACTCTGGACATCTGTCACTAGATTCCCGTTTTCATCCTTGCAGGAAGAGGCCCCGGTTTTAAAACCATCGGCAAGGCGTCTTATTTTTTCGAAAAATTTTTGGGCCTCATTCCTGTCACCATACATCTCAATCTTCTCCTGCTCGCGCTTTTCTGCCTCTCTTTTTTTCCGCCTGAAAATATGTCTCTCTTCCCTCCTCTTTTCTTTGTATCGCTCCTTAGCAGCGCGCGTTACAACCGACTGCAGGGTGGCTTTGTAGGCGGCGTCTTTCTCTGCAGTGGCGTCGCGACACTCCGGGTCGTACCACTGGTTTCGGCGAGGGCGTTGGTAGCCAATCACCTCTTCAGCAGCCGCACGCATGGAGTTGGAAATGTGTGTCCACTGCGCGCATATATCATCGATTGGAGGAGTGCTTTGAAGCAGGAGTGAGAGTCGAGTGGCGAAAGCATCGGCTGTCTGTTTCGATTGCAGCTTGTCGACGTCTAGCTTTCTCTGTGTAAGTTTGCGTGTATTTTTAGCTGCGCACAGACGTGTACGGATCTTGGCTGCAACAAGATAGTGATCCGAGTCAATGTTTGCACCACGGATCGTGCGTACATCCAATACACTGGAAGAGTGCCTTCCGTCGATCAAAACGTGATCAATTTGATTTTTTGTTTTTTGATCAGGAGACATCCAGGTGGCTTTATGAATATTGAGATGCTTGAATCTAGTACTACTTACGACCATGTTTCGTGCTGCGGCGAAGTCAATCAGCCTCATTCCGTTATCGGAGGTGTTGTCGTGGAGGCTGAACTTTCCGACTGTTGGACCAAAAATATTTTCCTTGCCCACCTTAGCGTTGAAGTCACCAAGCACGATTTTTACGTCGTGGCGGGGGCAGCGCTCGTAAGCATTTTCAAGGCGCTCGTAGAAAATTTCCTTGATCTCATCGTCCTTGTCTTCTGTCGGAGCGTGCGCACATATTAGGCTTATATTGAAAAACCTAACCTTGATGCGGATTATGGCAAGTCGTTCGTTCACAGGTGTGAATCGCAGAACGTGGGGCCGTAGTCTCTTGCCAACTACAAATCCGCATCCAAACTCGTGCTTCTCTGCATGGCCGCTGTAGTAGATATCACAGGGTGCATGCCGAATGCAACCCTGTCCCTTCCATCGCATTTCTTGGATAGCAGTGATATCAGCTTTGTATCTTTCCAAGACATCAGTCAGTTGGATAGAGGCACCTTCCCAATTAAGGGTTCGGACATTCCAGGTGCATATCCGTAAATCATTATCAGTTTTTCGTTTGCGGTAGTCGTCATCAGATTTGGGGATCAGTTTTCTTCTATTCTTTTGTGTTTTCATTGAAATGGGTTTTTACGGGTGGGCTTCAAACCCGACGCACAACCTATTTTAAGCCTAGGGAAAATCATATTTGTAATAACATTATTTAAGGCTCTTAATGCTTAAGAGTATTCTCATAAAAATGGGTCGTGAATTTTTCAATTAAATGAACGGTCCTATTCACACAGAGATCGCATAATCTATGATGGATGTGAAAAAATATTTTACATTAATTGCATATCAACAGTGTTAGAAAATTTTGTATATTTTTCAATATTACAGACTTCGATAAACGGCTTTTGGTAAAGAAGACAAAAAAACAATTACATGAGTATCGACGATTTTTACTTTTACGTCTGGGAAATATTCAATATTTTATTTGACTCTAAATTTGGCAATTTGTCAATATCATCTTAATATATAAAAGGCAAGTATGTTTCTCCGTGTCCAATGTCTTTCAAACTGTTCAGCCTGAAAGTATGCACATCTTAATACATAAAAGGCAAGAACCCAAATAACATTGTTGGAGCAACTAGGTTCGAGTGAGTCCTAAATGTGTTCTATAGGTGAATAAATTGTGGTTAAAGCTTTACCACAGCTTTGTTTGCTGCTAGTTGCTTTTAATTTTAAAGAAAATGCTCCAAATATGATTTTTTTTTCGCCATTTTGAGCTCTAATACTTTAAACAGCTCTGTAAAGGGTTTTATAAAATCTGCAAAAGAGCAGAACTCTAAAATTCATTACTTGCTCTGTAAAGAATTTTTTAAAGTAATTAACATAACTGTACAGCTGTGTTGAAACCCGTAGATTCATATGTATTTAATATGTATTTTTGTATTGCATTTTTAAAGCGAATATATGTAAAATACTGTAAATTAATGCAATAAATTTTTTTGAAATAACAAGTGATTAAAAAATTTGATAAAGAGCTTTTTTGAAAAAAATGGCGATCTTTTTAAAAAAAAATAATCTTCAGAGTTGAAGAAAACTAAATATTAGTCTTTACAATAATATTTTAAACGAAATTTATGATTTCTATGATGCATATATTTAAGAACAAAGTATTTTTTATCATTTTTAGTTGATTTAAAAGAATGTTAAAAATTTTCGAACTAGTTTTAAATAATTAACACTTCTTAATTTTAATTATTTGTTAAGCCAGTGTAGTTTTTCGAAAAACTTCATTCACGTTTCCGATAAATTCAAAAGCGCACCGAAGTTTGCAGCATATAAGGAATACATGAACATAAGTCTGATATAATAATCACTTTATTATTTCTTTAATTTGTCATTCTAATCATCACAAACACTTGTCAAATTTTTCATATTTATTGAGTTTATTTTAACACATACATACTTGAATGAATAAGAAAAAAGAGCTTTGCAAGAGCTCTTATTTAGGTTTGACAGGAACTCTTTTAAAAGTAAACATCTTCTTTTACTCTCCATATGTAGCAAAAATAGTGTTTTTAAACTCAAGGAGTAGCCTTAAACATTCTCTGCAAGAGCTTAAGTAGCGCAACTTAAGCTATAGTTGAAGCTTGCTGCTATGTAAGATAGCACTATAAGCTCTCCAAAAATTAATATATGGCTAAAATTGTTACTTGGGAATGCTGCTTAAAAGTATGCACAGAAAATATATTTGATACTTATCAGTGACAATATTGGGTTTTTACAATACATAGTACGTTTTTGATCTAACTTCTTCTTTTTTCATCCTTTTAAAAAAAGTAATGACGAATTTAACGAAATTCTTTGATGGATTCCACCAAAAAATATAATTGTATCAGCCGTGAAACAACACCTGAGTTGCTACTTATGCTTGGTTTTCATTATGTCATTTTCAGTGGTCAGTTGTTGTCAATCAAATTGAAAATAACAACATGCTGACATTTTTTTCTAAATTTGGCAATCTTGGAAAATTAAAAACAAATAAGTTAGTAAACGGAGCTATGCAGAAAATGTTCTATAGTCTTATTAAGGTGATATTTCAGATGATAAACTTTTGTGTCGTCATAAAAATGACATAGTGAAAACCAAGCATTATATGATGGTTGCAAAATTTGCCAGTTTGTTAAGTTGTGTATAAATATGATTGCTACCAAACTCGACTTTTTGCACTTTTGCACTTGAACTAATTTTTCAACTCTGCTTCAATACGTAAAGTGTTATTTAAAGTGGTACATATGTATTTTTCACAAATTAATTGAATATAAAATTAAGCTCTAAGAAGAGAAAAAAGTGCTTTCGGTAAATGGCTTTAAGAAGGCAGTGTGCGGAGCACCTGTCGTAGGACTGGCTTTTTTACTGCAACTAGTGTCCGACCAAATATTCGGTTTCAGCTTCGGTTACGGCTCTTTATGTCAGTTTCGGCCAGTTTTGGTTATTCGGCCATATTGAGGCCTAAACTTTTGGTAAAAACTTCTTGCATCAGTCATTCAATTCAAATGTAAAAATATTTACAATGCATTGTACAAAACAAAAATTATTAATTTGTCTATAATTTGATTTCTCGTGTTGACGCAAAACCTTTTGGTTAATTTTATGCATCCGATACTATCATTTTCGATTCTATCATCTCTTTTGCAATTAGTATTAAAGTTTTATAGGTACTGAAGCCAAAAAATATAAATAAACTTCCAAACGAATTTTGTGTGTGTGGAATAAAGGAAAAGAAAACGATATATTTCTATTTTTATAATACTAAAACTTAAAAAAAAACATAATTACTTTGTTTTTTAGTTCTATAAAAATGTACATTGAAGGTGCATACTATTTTGAGTGTGTACTGAAGATATAAAGTATGGCAATGCTTTTGTAATAAAAAATAAAATAAAAAATTACCTCATTTATTGTTATAGTCAAGGTATAATTACCCAGGTGCTATAAGAAACGACTGCGCTGCAGGCTTTTAGGAGTCTTATGTCAAAACCAAGTAATGTAAGCTCACACAAACAAATAAAGGGATTTTTTAAAATATAGCTCCAACTTTTCTTAAAATATTTTTTCCTAGGTTTGCAGTTTTTTTATTGTTTGAAATATTGGATTTATCTTATTGTTGTGCTTTAAGTGTTTATAGTGCAAAATGTTGAATTGAAAAAAATATTTTAAATAATGAACATACAAATTGCCATAAGGTTAATAAAACTTTATATGTGTTAATATTTTTTGTCAAAGAATTCCAAAATCTTGAAAATAAATGTAAATTAGTAGTGCCATTAAAAAATGTCCCTTTTTTGTTTTTAGTACAGAAGCAACATTGCTTATTGTCAGTTCCTCTGTTTAACATTATACTCTCTTGACTGACAGTTCATTTATAGTTCCTGGATTAGTATACCTTAATTATAGTAAACTTCAATTATTTATGATAAATCAAGCATGATTTAAAC